>PVKC010022085.1:0-17836 GCA_004027635.1 Crocidura indochinensis
CCGTCCTGGGGCTCCCCCACTCACTGACTCCTGGCTGACTTCCCATAATTGCCTTTGCTAAGAAGAACAGAAACCAAACACTACCTCAGCCCCCGCCAAACAGGATAAGTGCAAACAAAATTATCTGGTTAGGGCCTGGCCATTCTGGCTCAGTTCTCACTCTTATCAAAAATAATTCATGGCCATGAGAAGTAGATGTTTAGCTCTGGGAATATTCATAGTGCTGTCTTTATTAGGAACTTAACATTTACCAGATGGAACCCTGTGTGCGCAAATGTTTGAATACCACTCTGTAAAAACAAGTTATCTTATATACTATCAAAATGAGTACGTGCAGAACATGTCAGTGGTCCGTTACCACTTCCCCCTGTAACTCGAGAAGACAAAGAAGAGTCTTGGCAATGTCTGATTGGTTGCTCTGTTCCTTACTCCCCTCCACCCCTCCTTCCTCCTACAGCCAGCATAAAAAGGCTGCTCCCCCTGAAATAAACGCTCTAGACCACTCTCAGTGTCTGGAGTCATTTACTAACCTTTTGCCTCCACAGGTTTTCCTCAGGAGAGTCATATACCCACCACGTTGTGTGACTGCCTTTGGGTTTCCTTCACTGCTGGTCAGTTTAGGAACGGGCCCCGTTAGGGGTCCCCCAAAAAGGGGGTCACACCTAAGTACTGCTTTTGCTGTGTCCCACAGATTTTGACAAGTTGACTCTTCATTATCGTTTGTCTCAAGGAATCTTTTTATTTCTTTCTTGATTTGCTCTTTGATCCAGCTGTTATTGAGCAGCATGTTGTTTAATCTCCAGGTATTAGTGTTTCTCCATTGTTTCTTCTTGCAATCAATTTTGACCTCTGTTGCATAATGATCTGATAGGGTACTTCTAATGATCCTTACATTTGTGATCTTATATAGGTTAGATTTGTATCCTAGGATATGGTCTATTCTGGAGAAGGTTCCATGTGGGCTTGAGGAGAATGTGTATTCTGTTTTCTGGGGATGGAAGGTTCTATAGAAGTCTATTAGCCCTAGATCTTTTAATTTTTCATTTAGGGCTCTTATGTCTTTGCTGTTTTTCTGTTTGGTGGATCTGTCCAGTGGTGATAGTGGAGTATTGAGATCTCCTACAATTATCACATTTCCCTTCATGTGTTTCTCCAGGTTTGCAAGCAGTTGCCTCACATATTTTGCTGGCTCTACATTAGGTACATATATATTGACCAGGGTTAGTACTTCTTGATCTAGTGTTCCCCTGATCAGTAAGTAGTGTCCCTCTTTGTCCCTGATCACTTTATTGAGGTTGAATGGAATTTGGTCTGATATGAGAATAGCTGTCCCTGCTCTTTTTTGTTTTCTATTAGCCTGAATAATTAATTTCCATCCTTTTATTCTAAGCCTGTGCTTGTCCTGTAGTTGTAGGTGTTTTTCTTGAAGGCAGCAGAAGTCTGGTTTATGTTTTCTAATCCAGTTTTCTACTAAGTTTCTCTTAATGGGAGAGTTTAGTCCGTTAATATTTAGAGAGATTATTGACAGAGAGGACTGTTGTGCTGTTGTGTTGCATAGGGTGGTGGTTGTTACAATCGGAGGTTTGGATTGTGCAATTCGTCTCTGAGTAGGTTGTTTAGGGTCTGTTTTGTTTGTGCAAATAATGTAAGTTAATTTATGCTTGAGAATGTTTTTAGTCTGTCTTCCCATATGAATGAGAGTTTTGCTGGATATTAGACCCTCGGTTGGAAATTTTTTTTTCATTCAGGCGTTTAAATATGTCATTCCACTGTCTTCTTGCTTGAATTATTTCAAATGGGAGATCTGGTTTGATTCTTATGTCCCTTCCTTTGTATTTGAGGGGTTTTTCTCTCTTATTGCTTTAAGGAGATCATCTCTCTCTTTGTTTTTTGCCATTTGAACTACTATATGTCTTGGTGTTGGTTTATTAGAGTCTATTTTATTAGGGACTCTCTTCACCTCCTGGATTTGCACTGAATCATCTTTCCAGAGGGTGGGAAAGTTTTCTGTTATTATTTCCCTTACTACTTGTTCTTCCCCTTTCCCTATTTTCTCCCCTTCTGGTATACCCACAATTCTTAGGTAATTTCTTTTGTCTTTGTTCATTAGATACTGGACTTTTCTTCCAGTGCTTTGCCTTTAATTTCCTTGCTGATTTCTTGGTCGTTTTTTGTTTGCAGTTTTCGTTCGAGTTGTTCAACGTGCTTCTCCATCTCTGCGATCCTGCTCATTTGGCTTGTTATGGTTTCTTTTAACTCGTTTACTTCCTTTAGTATGCTATCTTTCATATTCTTTGACAGTTCTTTAATTTGGCTGATTTGTTCCTTCATGGAATTCTTGTGCTCAGTGGTTAGCGTTTCTTTCAATTCCTTTATAATGGCTTCCATTTCCTTTCTCATGGCTGCTTTTATGTTTTCTTCCAATGGATCTGTGCATTTTGGTGGGCTTGGAAACTTGCTAGGGTTTCTCTCTGTATCTCCAGATGTTAGATTCCTCCTTAGTTTACCCATTTTCTTTGCATTTATTGATGTGGTAGTGCCTTCCAATTTTAGCTCACTTTTGTCGCCTGTATCTTGGGTGTCTTCTCTGGATTATGCCGCCCACATGCCTTCCAGCACTTGGGACCAGCTGCCAACCTGTTCTGCGCCTCCACTCACTCACCCTGCCCGCGCACCTTCCTGCACTTGGGACTGGCAAACAGGTCCCGTGCCTCCACTCATTCACTCCGCTCCTGCGCCTTCCAGCACTTGGAGCAGGCTGCAAACAGGTCCGGCGCCTCCACTCTGCCCCCTGCACCTTCCAGCACTTGGAACAGGCTGCAAACAGGCCCGGTGCCCCCACTCACTCCGGTTTGCTACAACTTAGAGACAACTGGAGGGCATACTACTGAGTGAAATAAATATTTTTATTTTATACACCCCAGATGCTAAGCAACCATATTGAAAATATTTTGAGTGAGATATGTTATTGAGAAAGCGGTTTGTGTTTGGAAGGGGGAGAACAAAAACTATCATCTCACTCATAGGTGGTATGCAGAGAAACAAAACAAGGGAATAGACTAAATTGTCTGAGGACACACCCTTAGCCTTTGATTACAAAACTGAGATTACCAACTTGTGGGAGGGCTGTGTTCAAGGAGAGATGGGGGGATGGAAGGGAGAAGAGGTGGCAGAGAGATGAGATAAAGATTGTGAGAGAGGGTCTTGGACACTTTGATGGTGATAAAGGTACAGGAACTTTGTTTATCAAAACCATGAAAGTCAACACTTTATAATCATGTTACATGACAAATAAAAACAATAAAAATTAGGACCAGCGAGGTGACGCTAGAGGTAAGGTGTCTGCCTTGCAAGTGCTAGCCAAGGTAGACCACAGTTTGATCCCCCAGCGTCCCATATTGTCCCCCCAAGCCAGGGGTAATTTCTGAGCACTTAGCCAGGAGTAACCCCTGAGCATCAAATGGATGTGGCCCCCCAAAATAAAAAACAAAGAAAGCACACAATAAAAAGTAAAGCAAATAAAAGTAAAGCCAAATCCATGCTCATTTATATCATATAAACAGTCCCTCTCCCTAAATGTATCTGTCCAAATTTGATCTTGAGGAGGAAACAAAAATGGCAGAAGAGTCTTAGCCAAGGCACATTAGCATAAGAAGTATCCTCTCTAACAGCTGCCCTGAGATAGTTAAACTGCTATGTTTTTATTTTGTTGTTGCTTTATTTTATGTTGGGGCTACACACAACTTTTTGAAGAGCTTACTCTTGACTCTTTACCTGCAATGATTACTCCTGGTGGCAATTGGCAGACCATATGGGAAGCCAGAGTATGAACTCACATCAGTTGCATGCAAGGATCTTGTCTGCTCTGTCCTATCCATTCGTGTTCCTGAGGAACCTCAATACTGCTTAACCACAGACTAATAAACCAGGTGACATTCCCACCAATAGTGAAAGAGGGTCCCTTTATCATCACATCCCTGCCCAAACTGGTTTTTGCTAGTCATTTAATATAGGCCATCCACTCTGGTGTGAGCTATCTCATTGTCAGCAATTCTCAGCCAACCAGACAAGTGATTCCATGTATGGGCACAGGATTCAATACTGTTTAGACCCTGGATACTAGAGAGCACCTTGGTCACCCCTGTGATTCTGGGGGCTTCCAGGCCTATACCCAGCAATACGCTGGTATCTCTAAGGTGAGGTTAAGGCAGTCATGCTAACCCAAGCATAGAACAGACTCATAGGTTATGCCTAGGGTGGGTGGGCACAGTGCCAACAAAATATTTGCATAAACAGTTACTAAGGACAGATGCCAGTCCACTCCACCCTTGAGGGGGTGGACTTGCATGGGAATCCTTGGCTAAGCATTTAAGAATGACACAACCCTGCAGAATGGTAACCTGCTCTGGACTATCTGTCCTAACTTTGAGGGTCCAACAATTGTCCCTCATATAGACGTGATAAAAAAAAAAGATTTGAAAAAAAATAAAGCAACAGTGGCCATGGCAGCTTAGCTGATTTTTGAATAATTCCAAGTTTCAAAACTGCTTCTACCTGCAAGTTTTCCCCTAATCTTGTTCATGTTCTTCTTGGTGCCCTGCCAAGCCCAGGAGGGTACACTTCTGCTCTACTCAGACTGCACATACGGAGCTGAGTTCTATAAACTACATGCAAACTTTCAGACCTTTCTCCTAATGAACCCAAGAGAATAACTTTCTTTCTAGCCCTAAACAGGCTCTGACTTCACACCTTGTTTTGTATAATGAGTCACCTTAAAACCAATCACAATCTGTCTCTTAGGGGCTGAGGGATAGAAACCTGTCTTCTTCCTCTTTATCAGGAAGCTAGTATAGGCCTCTTCAAAATCTATAAGGTACACTCATCCTTCCAATCAGTGCACACTAATATGATTGTCATTTCAGTAACTGTGCCTCTGATTGGCAGAACTCTAACGGGAAAGACTGCCAAACAGAAACCACTTTTCCTCAATAACACATCTTACTTAAAACATTTTCACTATATTTGCTTAGATTATGGGTATATAAAATTATCATAAGGGGCTTAAAAACACAGGTTGTAGGGAAGTCTAGAGCAGTGATGCAAGCGGTAGGGTATTTGCCTTGCATGTGCAAATGTAGGACCGACTTCTGTTCAATCCCCTGGTGTCCCATATGGTCTCCCAAGACAGGAGCAATTTCTGAGCGCATAGCCAGGAGTAACCCCTGAGTTTCACCAGGTGTGCCACTCCCCAAAATAAAAAACACAGGTTGTAAAGGTGAAACACTGGCACCAGGGTCTGGATACTTTGTATGTCCATCCCTCACCCCATAACAAATACATATGGCAAGTATTAGTGGTCAGCTGCTCCAATTAGCATCTTCTACCTCATTCAGGCAATAGTGGGCCTGAAAACACAGTTCTCACTTCCCAACCTTCCATTACAACACAACTACCTTATTTTCTGGTGTATAAGATGACCCCCTACTTTTCCTATTAAAATATAGGGTTTGAGCACTGGAAAGATGCATACCAGCAATGACACCTGGATGTTGGTAACTCAGCTCCTTTGTGTGCCCTGAAAGAGTAATCAGGACAAGCAAAGCACTGAGTGATGATGTCTGGCGGCTGCATGGGATGCGGTGGTAAAAGGGAGGCATATCACTCGTCCCTGAAGCTGGAGTAAGTTTCAGCATGCTGTATACTGGTGTATAATATGACCCCCGACTTTTAAGAAGTTTTTCATGGGTTAAAAAGTCATCTTATATGCCAGAAAATATGGTATGTAGTAAAGAAACTATTTTTAATTATTTATCCAGAAAAATGTCCCAAATATAGAGCAAGTCTTATTTGCAGTGTCCTAATGAGCAGAAAAACAGCCTCAATCTTTGTTTCTCTTCATCTTTTCTGTGGTAAGAAAGTAAAACTTCTGATGTGTAAACATTACCAATACAATATAGATAATGAGCTGAAGGAAGCTCTAATGAACTGTTTTTGATAACTGTGCACAATAACCATTTGGAATATATTTATATTTATGTATATGAATATTTTTACATTCCAGCTAGATCAGATAAGCAGTACAACAGATAAATTTCCTGTTTTAAACCTGGCTAACAGGGGTTCAATCCATTTTTAGTCTAATGGTGCCTCAAACCCTGCCAGGTGTGATCCTTGAGCACAGAGTCAGGAGTTGGCCCTGAGCACCTGGGAGGGTAGTCCCCAAACCCAAACCAAACAAATACATATGGATCAGCAATGTTTACTCCAATTTACACTCAGTTATTGAGATCAAATATCATTGCTTCATTTTCTTTGATTTAAGGAGGAATCCTACTATATGAGACGGTCCTACCCAAGAATTACATATGCTTTTTGAAAGAATAAATGATTTAGCATTGACTGTTTGGCCTACAGCTACCCTCACTTGTTTCCTCATAATGTCATCATTTCCATAGATTATTGAGAGGTGTTTCTGTTTTTACTTCATTTGTTTGGGTTTACTTTTAGTTTTGTGTTTTGGGTCACCCCACAATTTGCTCAGGGCTTACTCCTAATTATGCACAGGGATCACTTTTGGTTGCACTTGGGAGTACCCAATATGGTGCTAGGGATCAAATTTGAGTTAGTGACATTTCCTACAAAAGCTCTCTTTAGAGGTCTCTCCCTCTGAGTACTTTCTTTTAGAAAATTCACTGGAGAACATGATGAAGATTCATTTTTTGGATGAGGATA
The DNA here is from genome assembly GCA_004027635.1 of Crocidura indochinensis. Taxonomy (NCBI): domain Eukaryota; kingdom Metazoa; phylum Chordata; class Mammalia; order Eulipotyphla; family Soricidae; genus Crocidura; species Crocidura indochinensis. The sequence continues at coordinate 6,733 of PVKC010022085.1, forward strand.
GCAGATGCAAAACTAAATATCTGTTTCCCTTCTCAGTTTTTGCCCTCCTCAAAAGCTCTGGGCTCCTGGAAGAATCCGTCTCAGAGGTCTTATTTGTATTATTAAAGTAAGGCCAGCATTTTCTCCTACCTCACCTTAAAAAGCCTTCATTTTTCAAGAGATAGAGTAAATGGAGTAAATGCCTGGCAGACTTGGGTTCAGGAAAACATTTTAAATCTATTCAAATCATCCAGTCACCTCTGGCTTTACATTTTGCTTACTCCCCTAGTTAAACAACTCCTATTGCTATTGATTCCCACAGAGACTCCATAGACTTGGTTATGGGAACTATTTCACATTTGATATTTCAGAGTGAAAACTCCCACTTCTTTCAGAGTGAAAATCTTCCTTCAAAACCAATCACCACCACTACCCTGGATCCTTTCCTGCATTTTTTTCCTTCAAGGTACTATCATTGATTTGCAAGAGACTTTTAGTTTCAATGTATAATCATTTAGCATCTATATATACTCTAATATGACCAACAAATTAACTCTTGCTATCATCTTTTTCTTAGCAACTTTCAAGTCTATAATACCACTTTCTTGATGTACTTCCTCATGCACTATAGTATAGCTTCTTGACTTAGAAACAAGTGGGAATCTAATATTACATTTCCTTTCTTGCCCCCCCAGGCTTATTCTTAGTTCTTACCAACATTTAGAGCATTAGAATATTGTCTCTCTTTTCCTTCTCCATTTTCTCTCTGTTTTTGACCCACACCTGTCCATGATCAGGGCTTACTGTTGACTCTGCATTCAGGGATCACCTGTAGGGCTCAGAGAACCACATCAGCCTTTTGTGAGATAAGTGCCTCTCCCGTTGCAATGTTTCTCCAGCCCCTACATGATTATAGTTCATGTGAAATTTAAGAAGAAAAGCAAATCTCAGACAGAAAGCAGATGAGGAAGAGCTGGAGATTTGGAACAGCATTAGAATGGGCTGCTTTTTTTCAAAGCCAAACTCTCCCATTGACCTCACGCAGCAGCCATTTCTGGGAGCTTCCCCAGACTCTGTACCTAGCATGCATCTTATAGTTTAACATTTCAGCAACTTTTGCTGTTGACCACCAGTTCCCTATGGCTAATGAGCACACCTGTTTGCTTTCTGTCTTCTACTGATATTGCATGGACCTGACCTAAGGAAAATCTAACCATGAACTTGGGAAACTCAAAGGGAGTATGATTCCTAACTGTAGCAAAGTCTTTGATGTGCTGAGTCTCCTGCCATCAAACTTCACCAGCATGTTCTACCCAACCTTTTCAATTACTCTTTAACTACCTAAGCTATCATGTACAGGCAACAGCAAAGCATATGGTCAAGCATTATCTGGACTACTGAAAACACCAAAGTTATGACCCTCATAACATGTTAGCTGTTATTTTACTTCCCTATTATCACCTCATTTATAAAATCAAACAGCAGTGTTCACCTGAGATTGTCATGGGTATGCATTAGCTTCCCTTTCTACCACCTTTTATTGGAAATTTCAGTTCTATTACAGAGTCCACTAGTTTCTCCTTTTATTTGTGTTTGTGTGTCCTTTCATTAATTTAATTTTTTATACTTGTAACTCAAGACATTTTCCACCTTCTAACCTATACAACCCCATAATTGCTCCTAACTCCGTCTTCTTTTTCCAATCTGTTATCAATAAGCCCTTTGATCACTTCCCTATTATACCTACTATAAACAGTACTGCAGTAAACCTTGAGGAGGATATAGCTTTATATGTTATGACTCCACTGGGAAAGTGGAATAGCTGGATCCTAAGGTAGATCTATCTCTGGCTTCTGGTTGATGTTCCACAATGTTCTTTCAAAAGAGTTTCCATCCATTTATATTCCCATCAACAATATCTGAAGGGATCTATTTCTGCACAGCCACTGCAACACTTGATGTATGAAAAATGATTGCTTTCCACTAAAACTTCCATCCCTTCTTGCTCTTAACACTCAATGCAGGGAAATAATTCTATCAAGTTTATAAGAAGCAGAGTGGGTGTGCAGACATGAATAAACAGAAAATGTACAAAGAAATCTCAAGATTAAGAATCAATAAAAAAAAGAGCATAACAAGATAGTTCATGTTAACTTATTCCCATATATTTCTATCTATTGTTGCTACTTTTTTTGTTTGTTTTTTTGGGGGGTACACATGGCAGTGCTCAGGGTTTACTCTCCTGGCTATCTGCTCAGAAATAGCTTCTGGCAGGCATGGGGGACCATATGGGATGCCAGGATTCGAACCAATCAACCTTGGGTTCTGGGTCAGCTGCTTGCAAGGCAAACGCCGCTATACTAACTTTCCAGCCCCCTATTGTTGCTTCTTTCCTTTAATAGTAAACTTTCTGTGTCAAAGAAAGAATCTTTTTCAAAAAATTGTTTGTTTGTTTACGTGAGTAGCTGTATGGCCACACCAAAGGTGCTCCTGGTTCTGTGTTCAGAGAATAATCCTAAACAGGCACCCTAAATTGCTATCCTATCTCTCTAACCCTAAGGAAGGAAACTAAATTAATGTCACGTCACAATTTCTAAGTGAAAGTATTTGAATTACTTTGTTTTAATGTTTTAAAATATTTCCAGTTGAGTGAACCGCTTCTTATTTAAAATATATTTAGATGAACCATGCACACAAATGCACACAAGATATAAACCAAGCCATAAAAAACCATGTATAAACCAGCCATGCAGCAGAAAGTTGGTCATCTAAAATAGAAAGGGTGGAGCAGGACCCCACCCTGCCAAAGCAAAGCCTGCTGAATATACCACCCAGAATTACTGTATTCCCTATGGCCCTGCCTCATTACACCTCTACAATTCCCTTCAACGAAACCAATCTGACCAAATTTTAGATATGCTGGGATTTGGGCTGAGATTATCAGGGATTTTGAGAGGATTACTGGCACCCTCCCCTCATACTTTCCTTCTTTTAGCCCTCATCTTTATTGTCTCTGTGTATTATTACAATAATGTGTTTTATTTTCTTTAAGTCTCATAGACGAGTAAGACTACTTTGTGACGTTCTCCTTTTGATTTATTTCATTTAGCATAATAGTTTCCATGTTCATCCATGTAAAGGAAAAAAATTTTTTTGTATAGGAAAATTTAATGACTTCATATTTTCTAAAGGTTGATTAGTATTCCATTGTGTATATGTACCACAGTTTCTTTAGCCACTCATCTGTCTTCGGGCATCTGAGTTGTTTCCAGATTCTGGCTACTGTAAATAGCGCTGCAATGAATATAGGTGTGTGTTTTGTTTTTGATATTCCTAATTATATCCCTAGGAGTGGTATGGCTGTATCATATGGGAACTCAATTTCCATTTCTTTGAGAAATCTCAATATTGTATTCAAAAAGGCTGGAAAAGATGGTTTTCACACCACCAGTGAATGAGAGTTCCTTTCTCTCCACATCTCCACCAGCAGTGATTGTTCTTATTCTTTGTTTTGTGTTCCAGTCTTTGTGGCATGAAATGGTATCTCACTGTTGTTTTGAACTGCATCTACTTAATGAATAGCGATGTGGAACATTTGTTCATGTGTGTTATGGCCATTATATTTCTTCTTTGAGGAACTGTCTGTTTATCACGTCTCCTTTTTTTTTTAATTTAGTTCTCTCATTTCTTGTTAAGTTCTTTCAGTACCTTCATATCTTAGATATTAGCCCCTTATCTTATAGTTATTGGGTGAATAGTTTCCCCCATTCTGTGGGTGGCCTTTCTATCCAAGGTAGAAGCTTTAAGTTGCAGAAGCTTTTCAGTTTAATAGTCTAATCTGTTTTTCTTCAATTCCACTTGTGTGCACAGTGATGTTGAAGATGTCTTTAGTTTAGATTTAATGGAGTGTTTTACCTACATGTATTTCTATATACCTTATGATTCCAGATCTGATATCAATGCCTTTAATCCACTTGGATTTGACCTTTGTGCAATGATATTAGAAGGAGGTCTGCCTTTGATTTTTTAATTGTGGCCAACCAGTTGTTCCAACACCATTTGTTGAAGAGGTTTTCCTTGCTCCTTATTCCACTTTTATACCACTTTTTTTTTTAAAAAAGATGAATTGATTCTATGTCTGGGGAAATTTTCTGAATACTCGAGTCTATTGCAAAATCTGAGTGTCTATTGTTATTCCAATATCATGATGTTTTAATGGCTATTGCTTTGTACTACAATTTAAAGTTGGGAAAGTGATACCTTCCATTTTTCCTTAGGGTTGGTTTAGCTATTCCTGGGTGTTTATTGTTCCAAATGAATTCAAAGTGTTTGATCCACTTCTTTGAAGAATTGTCCTGTATATCTTTAGAGAGATTGCATTAAGTCTATACAATGCTTTGGGAGTATGGACATTTCAAAAAAATGTTAATCCTCACTATCCATGAACAGGGTATGTCTCCATTTCCTTGTGTCCTCTTTTATTTTTTAAAGCAGTGTTTAATGGTTTTCTTTAGATTCTTTAGTTTTCTTTAGATTCTTCACCTCTTTAATTAAGTTGACTCCAAGTTATTTGAGTTTGTGTGGCACTAACGTGAATGGAATTGTTATTTTAATGTCCATTTCTTCTTTATAATTATTTGTGTATATAAGTCCATAGACATTTGGTTGTTTATTTTGTAGTTTGTCACTTTGCTATACAAATATATTGTTTCTAGAAGCTTTTTGGAAGATTCTTTATGGTTTTCTAAATATAGTATCATGTCATCTGCAAACAGTGAGAGATTGACTTCTTACTTTCCTATCGTGATATCGTTTTTTGTCAAATTGCAATAGCAAGTACTTCCAGCATTATGTTGAATAGGAGTGATAAGAAGGGCAGCCAGGTACTCATATTTTCTGGCATAGAGAATCTCAAAGTACATTCTGATTACCCTTTGAATCTCTGTACTATCTGTAGTGATCTTTCCCTTTTCATTTTTAATCCAGTTTATTAAGTTTCTCTCTCCCTTTGTAAGTTTATCAAGTTTATCAATCTTTTTTATTCTTTTCAAAGAACGAACTTTGACTTTCATTGATCTTTCAGATTGGTTTTTGGATTTTCACTCCATTGATTTCTCTAAGCTTGGTTATTTCTTTCTGTCTGCCTATTTTTGGTTCCTTTTGTTGATCATTTTCTGATTTTATAAGTTGTGTCATTAAGTTATTTATGTAGGCCCTTTCTTCCTTCCTGATGTGTACTTAAAAGGTATAAATTTTCCTCTTAGTACTATATTGCTTTGTGAAAAAATTATGATAATTTGTGTCTTCTTTGCATTTGTTGCCAGAAATCTTTTGATTTCCTGTTTGATTAAATCTCTGAACCCTTTGTTGTTCAAAATGAGCTGTTTAATTTCCAGGTGTAAAAGTTTTCCCTCTGTGTCCCATTGTAGTTTACTTCTAATTGCAGGGCACTGTGATCTGAGAAAGTAGTCTATACAATTTTTAACCTCATGAATTTATAGAGGTACATTTTATGGGCCATTATGTGGTCTATCCTGGAGATGATCCGTGTGTGTATGTGTGTGTGTGTGTGTGTGTGTGTGTGTGTGTATGTGTGTGTTTGTAGCCACTTTATTCAATTTTGCCTTTTAGAGCTAATAGATTTTTGTTAAGTTTCATCCTGGTTGGCCTATCAAAAGATGACATGGCAGTGTAGAGGTCTCCCACTATTATTGTGTTGCTATAGATGTCTTTGTTGAGATTTGTCAACAATTGTATTAAATACTTTCTGGCCCCTCTTTGGGTGCATATATATTTGAGAGTGTGAATTCTTCCTGTTGTACATATCCCTTTATTTTTAGGAAATGCCCATTTTGTCCCTTATAACTTTTCTAAGTCTAACATTTGTATCACCTGAGATTAATATGGCTGGTCCAGCTTTTATTGGATGATTCTCCTCCAACCTTTGATTTCGAATCTATATTTGTTCTGACTATTCAGATGTGTTTCTTGTAGGTATCAGAATGTTTAACTCAGCTTTTTGATAAATTTTCCCACTATGTGTATCTTAACTGGTATATTTAGTCCTTAAACATTTAGAGAGTTAATTGGCATGGGAGTTAGTTTTATCTTTGTATAGAAGTTTTGTTTTTCTTTTGGTCTGTCTTAAAGTAGATTTTTCAGTTTCTTTTATAAGGCTGGCTTTTAGTCTTCAAAGCTTCTGAGCTGTTGCTTATTTGTGAAGCTATGTATATTTTCTTTATTTTTTATATTTTATTTAAACACCTTGATTACATACATGATTGTGTTTGGGTTTCAGTCATGTAAAGAATACCACCCATCACCCGTGCAACGTTCCCATCACCAATGTCCCAAATCTCCCTCCTCCCCCCCTACCCCTGCCTGTACCCTAGACAGGCTCTCCATTTCCCTCATACGTTCTCATTTTTAGGACAGTTCAGAACGTTGTTATTTCTCTAACTAAACTCATCACTCTTTGTGGTGAGCTTCATGAGGTGAGCTGGAACTTCCAGCTCTTTTTTCTTTTGTGTCTGAAAATTATTAATTGCAAGATGTCTTTCATTTTTCTTAAAACCCACAGATGAGTGATACCATTCTGTGTTTTTCTCTCTCTCTCTGACTTATTTCACTGAGAATGATAGATTCCATGTACATCCACGTGTAGGAAAACTTCATGACTTCATCTCTCCTGACAGCTGCATAATATTCCATTGTGTATATGTATCACAGTTTCTTTAGCCATTCACCTGTTGAAGGGTATCTAGATTGTTTCCAGAGTCTTGCTATGCTAAATAGTGCTTCAATAAATATAGGTGTAAGGAAGGGTTTTTTTGTATTGTATTTTTGTGTTCCTAGGGTATATTCCGAGAAGCGGTATAGCTGGATCATATGGGAGCTCGATTTACAGTTTCTGGAGGAATCTCCATATCGCTTTCCATAAAGGTTGAACTACATGGTATTCTCACCAGCAGTGGATAAGAGTTCCTTTCTCTCCACATCCCCGCCAACACTGTTTGTTCTCATTCTTTGTGATGTGTGACATTCTCTGTGGTGTGAGGTGGTTCCTCATAGTTGTTTTGATTTGCATCTCCCTGATGATTAGTGATGTGGAGCATTTTTTCATGTGTCTTTTGGGCATTTGTATTTCTTCTTTGTCAAAGTTTCTGCCCATTTCTTCTCCCCATTTTTTGATGGGATTAGATGTTTTTGTCCTTATAGAGTTCAGTCAGTGCCTTGTATATTTTGGAAATTAGCCCCTTATCTGATGGGTATTGGGTGAATAGTTTATTCCACTCAGTGGGTGGCTCTTGTATGCTGGGCGCTATTTCCTTTGAGGTGCAGAAGCTTCTCAGCTTAATATATTCCCATCTGTTAATATCTGCTTTCACCTGCTTGGAGAGTGCATTTTCCTCCTTGAATATGCCTGTAGTCTCAATGTCCTGAAGTGTTTTGCCTACGTGTTGTTCTATGTATTTTATGGTTTCAGGTCTGATATCAAGGTCTTTGATCCATTTGGATTTTATCTTCGTACATGATGTTAGCTGGGGGTCTAAGTTCAATTTTTTGCAAGTGGTTAGCCAGTTGTGCCAGCACCACTTGTGAAGAGGCTTTCTTTGCTCCATTTAGGATTTCTTGCTCCTTTATCAAAAATGAGGTGACTGTATGTCTGGGGAACATTTTCTGAGTACTCAAGCCTATTCCACTGATCTGATGGCCTGTCCATGTTCCAATATCATGCTGTTTTGATAACTATTGCTTGTTTGGCTGGATGCAGTATTCTAGGCAAAGCATTCATTTAATTGAATTTCTCACTATATCCCACTAGTGCCTTCTGACCTTGAGGGTTTTTTGTGACAGGACTGTTGTAAATATTAAGGATGTTTCTTTGAATGTAATTTCCCTTTTTGATATTGCAACATTCAATAGTCTAGCCTATCTGAGGGATTCATTATTGTGACTAGGATGTATCTTGTGTGCTTTTTTCTCATATCTTTAGCTGGAACTCTTCAAATATGAAAAAATTTGAATGCATGCAGTATTTATCCCTGGGAGTTTCTCTACAATGATATCCTTGACTGTTAATTCTTCCTGGGGATTTCTTTCCTGGATCTCCCGGACTGCAATGATCCTTATTTGTTTCTGTTGAGTTTTCACAGAGATCTATTTTCATCTGTTCACATTCTTTAAGGATTTTTCCCAGCATCTGATCATTTCTTAAGGCTCTTTTTCATTTTCTTTTGTTGTATAGAGTTGTTATGTACCTCACTTTTCGGCTTACTAATTCAGTCTTTAGCTGATATTATTATGTTGGAGAGGCTTTCCAGTGAGGTTTTCATTTCACCTGTCACGTTTTTCAGTCCTGTTATTTCAGTTTGGAATTTTCTGATTTCTATTTTCATGTATTTTTTAATTTTTATTTGTTGTCTGTTCAGCTCAATCTATTCTTTCATTAAGTTCTATAAACATACTCCATATTTCTTCTCTAACCTCCTTATCTGAGAGGCTAAATAGTTAGCTTTTTTTTTGGATTATCAGAGCTGCCATCTTCATTCTCTATGCATGGTGTTGGCCTGCGTTTTTCCCCCAATGTCATGCCTGTTTTTGATGTTTTCTGCGTGTTGTATTAGGGCTTATAAACTGGGAGATGTGCTTGGCTATGGAGCAAAGTGGGTTAAACTTCTTGGGCAATTTTAGCTCACCTAAGATCACAGTTTCTCCAGAAACTTCTGGATGGAGTTGGTCTCAAAAGCTCAAAAGCCAGAGTAGATGGTCAGACAGCAGCCTCTTGCAATGGAATTAGGCCACAATCAGGCTCCACTCTCCCAAGCAGTACCAGCTCACCTCTGATCAGTTAGCATCATCAGACATTTCTGGGAAGGATTTGTTGCAAAAGCCACAGGTTGCAGTTGCTTGCAATGGCATTCAGCAGCCACTTTTTAATTTTTTTAAAACTCTCTTCTTTTCCTTTTTCCCCCTCTTTTGTTGTTTTGTTTTGGGGTCACACCTGGTGATGCTCAAGAGTTACTCCTGGCTATGCATTCAGAAATTGCTCCTGGTATGGGGACCATATGGGACACCAGGGATTGAACCAAGGTCCATCATGGGTCAGCTGCATGCAAGACAAATGCCCTACTACTGCACAATTGCTCATGCCCTCTCTTTTTCATTATATTTTTTAGAATCTTTGCTCCACTTATCTGAAAACAAATGTATTATGATCAACTTGTGATGCATTTTATTTAAATAAAAACAAACAATAATTTTCTAAGCCAGAGAATAGTACATTGGGTAGAGCACTTGCTCTTGCATGTGTCTCATCAAGGCACAATTCCTGGCACTCTATATGGTCCTCCAAACCTCAAAAAGTGATTCCTGAGCACAGAGCCAGAAGCTCTGAGCACTGCAGAATGTAACCTTCCCTAGACCCAATGAAACACTTTCTTATACTATTTAAAATGTCAAGATTTGTTTAATACCATGTAAAGTAACTATATGGACATAAGATGTACCGTGCATAAGCTTTGGCTTATATTTGGGTCACACCGGTTATTTGAATCAAATGCACTGGATAAAATGCACATAAGCCAGTCATCTTCAGCGTCTGCTGAAGGGGTCAGGTGCTTCAGCTCAGTCCACATTCACAGCTGAAGAATTAAACAGTTGAACTGAACTGTATGCTACTGAACTATTTAACCCACAATATTCTGTGCTTTGTATGAGACCACAGCAGGGATAACGATATCTGTGGTTATGATAGTTTTTTTTTATCTTTTTTATTTTTTATTTTTATTTTAACACCTTGATTACATACATAATTCTGTTTGGGTTTCAGTCATGTATAGAACACCACCAATCACCAGTGCAACGTTCCCATCACCATTATCCCAAATCTCCCTCCTCCCCAACCAACCCCCGCCTGTACTCTAGACAGGCTCTCCATTTCCCTCATAGGTTCTCATTTTTAGGACAGTTCAAAATGTAGTTATTTCTCTAACTAAGCTCACCACTTTTTGTGGTGATCTTCCAGGGGTGAGCTGGAACTTCCAGCTCTTTTTTCTTTTGTGTCTGAAAATTATTATTATTGCAGAAATGTCTTTCATTTTCCTTAAAACCCATAGATGAGTGATACCATTCTGCGTCTCTCTCTCTCTCTCTCTCTCTCTCTCTCTGACTTATTTCACTGAGCATGATAGATTCCATGTACATCGATGTGTAGGAAAATTTCATGACTTCATCTCTTCTGACAGCTGCATAATATTCCGTTGTGTATATGTATCACAGTTTGTTTAGCCATTCACCTGTTGAAGGGCATCTTGGTTGTTTCCAGAGTCTTGCTATGGTAAATAGTGCTGCAATGAATATAGGTGCAAGCAATGGGTTTTTGTATTGTATTTTTGTATTCCTTGGGTATATTCCGGGGAGTGGTATAGCTGGATCATATGGGAGCTCGATTTTTAATTTCTGGAGGAATCTCCATATCGCTTTCCATAAAGGTTGAACTAGACGGCATTCCCACCAGCAGTGGATAAGAGTTCTTTTCACTCCACATCCCCGCCAACACTGTTTGTTCTCATTCTTTGTGATGTGTGACATTCTCTGTGGTGTGAGGTGGTACCTCATAGTTGCTTTGATTTGCATCTCCCTGATGACTAGTGATGTGGAGCATTTTTCATGTGTCTTTTGGTCATTTGTAGTTCTTCTTTGTCAAAGTTTCTGTTCATTTATTCTCCCCATTTTTGGATGGGATTAGATGTTTTTTCCTTGTGAAGTTCTGTCAGAGCCTTGTATATTTTGGAGATTAGCCCCTTATCTGATGGGTATTGGGTGAATAGTTTCTCCCACTCAGTGGGAGGCTCTTGTATGCTGGGTGCTATTTCCTTTGAGGTGCAGAAGCTTCTCAGCTTAATATATTCCCATCTGTTAATATCTGCTTTCACCTGCTTGGAGAGTGCATTTTCCTCCTTGAATATGCCTGTAGTCTCAATGTCATGGAGTGTTTTGCCTACGTGTTGTTCTATGTATTTTATGGTTTCAGGTCTGATATCAAGGTCTTTGATCCATTTCGATTTTATCTTCGTACATGATGTTAGCTGGGGGTCTAAGTTCAATTTTTTGCAAGTGGCTA
>PVKC010022086.1:0-17822 GCA_004027635.1 Crocidura indochinensis
AGAGCCAGGAATAACCCTTGAGCACTGCTAGGTGTGACCACAAAAGAACCCAAAAATATTTGTTCTAAGAATAAAATTAAATTCCCAATCTAGAGAAGATCTAACTTCAAGATGTTATACTGCATAGTTGCATGATTTAAGTGCAAATATACTTATTATTGCAGCATACATAAAATAAAAAATACAAGCTTTATGTTCTTCACAGAATACTAAAGGCTTATAAGTTTTGGCATGTATATCATAATTTGTTATAAATTATTAACTGGAAGTTTTAATGTTTTCACCTTTGTTTTTCTATTATTCAATGTCTATATGTTATTTTTCTATAACATGGTACTTAATAGCATCATTATATCTGATACTTCAATCTATATATATTTCATCAGATTACTTAGATTTTTTTTTTGTGCTGCTTTTGGGCTATACCCAGTGACACTCAGGGGTTACTCCAGGTTATGAGCTCAGAAATCGCTCCTGGCTAGGGGGACCATATAGGATACCTGGGGAACAAACTGCGATCAGTACTAGGTCAGCTGCATGCAAGGCAAATGCCCTACTACTGTGCCACCACTCAGGTCCCTACTTAGATATTTTAGCATTTCAAAAATAGACATCATAATTCCTGTTTTCCTAAAATGCATATGAAAATTTATTAATTAGTTGTGAAAAGAAAGGAGTAAGTGCTCTCATAATTTTATAATTATTAAAAATACTTAGAAATTTTGATATAAAAGTTTATTACTATAAAATATTTACTATCAATTCTTTCACTTAAGATCTTTTCTTTAAAATTTTTGGCTAAAAGGTAGACTCATGGTAGGGGCTGGGCAGTGGCGCTGGAGGTAAGGTGCCTGTGCTAGCCTAGGATGGACCACGGTTCGAGCCCCCGGTTGCCCATATGGTCTCCCAGCCAGGCGCGACTTCTGAGCGCATAGCCAGGAGTAACCCCTGAGCGTCACCGGGTGGGGCCCAAAAACCAAAAAAAAAAAGGTAGATTCATGGTCAAGGAATTTTTTTTTTTTTTTTTTTTTTGGTTTTTGGGCCCCACCCGGTGACGCTCAGGGGTTACTCCTGGCTATTCGCTCAGAAGTCGCTCCTGGCAGGCACGAGGGACCATATGGGGAACCAGGGGATCGAACCGCGGTCCGTCCTAGGTTAGCGCAGGCACCTTTCTTCCAGCGCCACTGCCCGGCCCCTTCAAGGAATTTCTTAATCTTCAGAGAGGATATTATTTATTTAAGGTTTATTTTTCTGTATAGATTTTGGTTGTTTTGGGGAGCACACCTTGTATTCAGGACTTACTTGTAGCTCTGTGTCCCTAAAGATTACTCCTGATGGGTCTCAGGTGATCATATGTCATGCCAGGGTTTGAACCTGGTTCAGCTATGTACCAAGGAAACATTTTTCTGTATACTATCTCTCTGATCCCTTCTTTCTACATATTTGTTTGGAATATTTTTCCACAAATTTGTGATATAATAGTATTCTTTCATAAACCTTGAATGATCTCAATTCCAATATCATATTTAATGTCATAGCTAATATTATGTACAAAAAATAATATTGCAGGGGCTAGGAAGTGAGGAGTGAAGGACTATGTTTCTTTTGTTTAGGGTCAGTATGTGGCTGAATCTGTTTGATCCTTGTCGCCAACTGACTGTGTAAACATCTTTGGGTGTAGCCCCAGAGGCCTCTGAACATCTCTAGTTGTGATGCTAGCAGTCTTTATGCACATTAACCATGGCCTGGGTTCTCCTTTGCACTGCACATCTAGATTATCACCACATTCTCAGGCCCTGGCATTGAACTGCTATGTAGACTGGCTAAAAATGACTAAGAGGGTCCTCTGGGCCTTCCAAACCCTTTTGGGAGACACAGAAGAAAAAAGAAAAAGAAAACAATATCAATAGATTAAGGCCACGAGATTACCAATAGGAAATAATACACAGTATATTTCTAATTGTGTAAACATTTGTTTTTACAATAAATTATTCTTTATTCCATCAGTTCATTGTCAAAGAAAGTGAGAGTCAACCAACCTAATCCAGTGTTTCATGAAGCTCTAATCTGAGCTCTTGGAAATAATTTCATTCAATATATTTGAATTTCAATATGAATATTCAAATAGCTGAATGTGGTGATGCTCAAGGGATACTGCTGAATATATGCTCAAAAATCACTCCTGACTTGGGGGACCATATCGGACACCGGGGGTTGAACCCAGGTCTGTCCTGAGTCAGCCTTATGCAAGGCTACTACTGCTATGCTATCGTTCTGGCCCCTTTTTGAACCTTTTTTTTGACTGTGAGGGTGCACACATATTCACAACTTTTAACAGGGATAAATCTTAGCATGTCTTGGAGGACCATACATGGTTCCAGGGATCAAATTCACTTGGCTGTGTAGTTTGATCTGTGCAAAATCAAGTGCCATAACCATTGTACTAGCTCTCCAGCCCCCTATATTTTCATTTTAATAGAAATATTTAACACATGTTTACAAGTGATTATAAAAAATAGTAGAGTCAGAAAAGATTTTAAATGCCTGCCAAATTCTTGTTTGTGTTCTCTTTTTAATTAACTTGTATTAATATTATTAATGTTAGCATGATTACAATATTGTTAACATTTGTAGTTTTTGTTTTGTTTTGTTTTGTTTTGTTTTTTTGTGGTTTTTGGGTCACACCCGGCAGTGCTCAGTGGTTACTCCTGGCTCCATGCTCAGAAATTGCCCCTGGCAGGTACGGGGGACCATATGGGGCTCCTGGATTTGAACCGATGACCTTCTGCATGAAAGGCAAACGCCTTACCTCCATGCTATCTCCCGGGCCCCAACATTTGTAGTTTTGCCCTAAGAATTTTTAATTTGGGCCCGGGAGATAGCATGGAGGTAAGGCGTTAGCCTTTCATGCAAAAGGTCATCGGTTCGAATCCCGGTGCCCCATATGGTCCCCCGTGCCTGCCAGGAGCAATTTCTGAGCATGGAGCCAGGAGTAACCCCTGAGCACCACCGGGTGTGACCAAAAAAAAAAAATTTTTTTTTAATTTGATCTTATAGCTAATCATCACAGTCACTTGTAGTGGGCTACAAAATAGTAATAGTAATATTCAATTTATACTGAAGGTAGAAGAGTTCTTATTTATCAGGGATAGTAGCATTTTACCTCACATTTTCCTGCCTCTTTGATTAGCATGATGTCAGGTAAGATATTTGCTTCAGTATCTTCGGTGTGTATTGTCTTTAACAGTATGTTACATTTTCAACAACAATTAAAAGGATGTTCTTGGTATTTTATATCAGTATCTTGGGGGTTGAAGGACTGAGAAGATTAGTATGTATAAAGTGTTTGAACATTGCCATGTGCCATGCTCACACTATGTGTATAAACACATATCTGCTACTTAATTGGTAAATATCTTCCACTTAGGTAGTGCTTCAATAATCATCAGGGGAGATAAGGGAACTTCCGGAGAAGTTGGAATAGCTCCATCATCTAGGCACATCCTCATTGGGGAACCCTCAGCAAAATATAATGGTACTGCTATCATCAGGTAATTGCTTTTTAACTTGTTTTGAGTTTCAGTGTGGCGCAAAATTAAAAAAAAATTAGTTTTTTTTTTGCTTTCTCAGATTTTATTATCAATTATGAACCACAACCCTTGGTCAAAATTTTTCTATGCTATAAAGATATTCAGCAGATTGTATTTTGGAAAACAGTGGACAATAGATGACAACAATGGATTCAAATCTAGATTCACTTTAAAAAAATTAGTTTTGAATGGCACAACAAAATTTAAGCAATGTTCCTTTAAGAAGAATGTACTTACCGTATATTTGTATATTATTATAGCCTTGTTCGAGGTTCATCTATATGGGGAGAGGTAACAGTGAGTTGGAGAATAGTGCCTTCTTCCTTGGGAGAATTTGCTGAAACATCAGGGAAACTGACAATGCGAGATGGACAGTCTGCAGCCATTGTAGTAATACAGGTAGTAATACAGGGTCATTGATTTCTATTCTGCCTTTTGTTTTGACTGTGTGGATGGAAAGATGGTTGGAAAGATGATTAGTATCTCCTAGTTTTCTGTTGCTTACATGATAAACATTTTTCTTTAAATGTTGCAAATTTTGTGGTCAATATTTTTCTTTGTCCTTCTCCAGGCTTTAAATGATGACATTCCTGAGGAAAAGAGCTTCTATGAGTTCCAGCTGACTGAAATCAGTGAGGGGGGAAAACTGAGTGAATCCAGCAGCACGGCTAATATCACAATGGTTGCCAGTGACTTTCCTTATGGTCAATTTGCTTTTGCACAAGAGCAACTTCGAATATCAGAAGAGGCTCTAAGGGTAGAGTGTAAAATTCTTGAAATCCTAAATACAATATTTGTTTATTTGTTTTGGGGCTACATCCAGTGGTACTCCAAGGTAGCTGATGCACTCAGGAGTTACTCCTTGTGGTGCTCGAGAGATCATTTGGGATACCAGCGATTAAACTTGAGTTGGCCACATGCAAGGCAAGCATTCTTGCTGAAACATCATCTTTCTGATGAAGAATTTTTATTTTTTATACTGAAAGTGATTTTTAAATCTTGTGTATGTTCCAGAGTTTTAACATTTTCTAATTTGCTCCTAGTATTTTAGTATCTAATTTATATACTTTATAAATATATAGGTAGTTTTAGCACAGTTCCTGTGTTAAAGATTTAAACAGAATCTTTAGTTATGGAGAAAAATGAAAATGAAATTATAATAAATAAATAAATTTAAACATTGTTCAATAGTGGCTCGTTAAATTCTGTAAATGGCTTTTCACATAGGTTAACATCACAATCATTCGATCCAGTGGATCTTTTGGCCGTGTCAAACTCTGGTATAATACTCTGAGTGGAACAGCGGAGGCTGGATTAGATTTTGTACCTGTGCCAGGAGAGTTTGTCTTTGAAGAGAAGGAGATCATGAAAAACCTTTCTATTGAAATACTTGATGATGATTTTCCTGAAGGCCCAGAGGATTTCTTTCTGGTGATAACAAAGGTGAAACTCCTGGGAAGGTAAGATTAAATTAGGGGCCCGGGAGATAGCATGGAGGTAAGGCATTCGCCTTTCATGCAAAAGGTCATCGGTTCGAATCCCGGTGCCCCATATGGTCCCCTGTGCCTGCCAGGAGCAATTTCTGAGCATGGAGCCAGGAGTAACCCCTGAGCACCACTTGGTGTGACCCCCCCAAAAAAACACACACACAAAAAAAGATTAAATTAAATAGAAGGGTCCAAAGAGATAGTGCACTTGCCTTCTGCACTTGCATAAGACACTTGCCTTGCATGAGGTGGACCTGGGCTTGATCTCTAGTATTCCATATGCTCCCCTGAACCTGTCAGGAGTGATCCCTGAGTACAGAGATTGGAATAATTTCTGAGTACCATTTTTGTTGCCACATCTCACAGGAAGGAAATTAGGATTAAAATAACTCAGAAAGTGAGCGTATAGAGTACATTATATAAGGATTAATACTGAGTTTTCAAACCTGCTTTCCCTTATCAGATTTATGGGATATCTGAGTAAGTCATGGTAGATAATATGAAACAATGTCTATAATACACAATGTTCTAAAAAATAAAAATATCCTTGAAATTGGAAGTATATGTGTCTGCTAATTGGGTACTCTGGGCAGCCAAAGAATTGAACATGATGTGAATTAATAATTTGGTGAGAAAATCATGCAGTTATTCTCTGGTTCAGAGGTTAAGTATTTGTGGCTTAATTCTCCCTATCTCCCTAGAGAAATACTGACAAAAGACTTCTTGGTATTTCTCTATTGTTTTTCTGAGAGTGAATGGCTAAGAAATTTTCCCAGTCCTAGTTTTAAAGTAGGTAAGAAAATGCAATCTAAATCGTGGAAGCATACTATGCTTTCAGGAAAGATCCAGAATGAACCATATTGATGTGCTTTCATTTTCTGCTTTAACAATGCATCAGATTTGCGTAACAAGGTGGGCTACACCGTAGCACGCTGAATTCTCAAAGACTGAGAAGCCTATGGAGAGCCTCTGTTTAGATGGCTTGTGCAAAACTTTCAATTAAAGCATGTTTGCATTTTTATGACTTTAAAATGATTTTTCTTGTAAATTTTTATGTTATTTTATTAGCATGTTTTAAAGCATTTTAAAAAATATTTTAATTAAAGTAACTTTGGTTTATTAGACTGTTTTTCTTATATACCAATTTAGACCTCTTTAGATATCTGTCACCACATCACACCTACCACTAAAATACTAAACTTACTACCTCGGGTTCCATCTAACCTTTCTTCCCTCTTTCTACCTTAGTATGGATCTCAGCCCTATTTTTGAACCCAAGGATTTATATGAAATTTTGTTTTACCTTTATTTTTTATTTCTTTTTCTTTCTCCTTTTTCTTTTTTCCTCTTTCTTTCTTTCTTTCTTTCTTTCTTTCTTTCTTTCTTTCTTTCTTTCTTTCTTTCTTTCTTTCTTTCTTTCTTTCTTTCTTTCTTTCTTTCTTTCTTTCTTTCTTTCTTTCTTTCTTTCTTTCTTTCTGTTTTTAAATCTTAAACAAATTAGTGAAACCATCTAGTATTTGTCTTTGTCCTTCTGACTTATTTCTAAAAGGTTTCTCTTTACACTAGTAGTCACTGAGTAATAGATAAAACTTATGCTTAGAATGCAAGGGCTTACATTTTCTTCAAATCTTAAAATGTCCAGGAATGTTTCTGTATCTGTCAATAGGATCAATTTGTACCTACATTAAAGGAGCTAAAATTTTATCTGATAACTAGTTCATCTTTTCTAAACTAAAAATGGGCCTGTTATGTTGGAAGCTGGAGGGCAGGGGTCATGGTATGCATTTTTAGAACATTGATACAGGTAGTGGGGTTGGCCCTGACTCATTGTGTGCTGTAACCCTACTGTAAAGGACTTTGTAAATCATAAGAATTTTAATGAAATAAAATAAATTTTAAAAATATGGGTATAATTTCACAAAAGTAGATTGCTAATAATGAGATTACTGTATTGTTGACTTATACTAGATTTGGGGATTTTGTTCTCTACTAAAAGGAAAGTCTACTTAAATTTATTTCAGAGGAAACAAGTATGTTCTTTTAAAAGTTTATCTAGGCTTTGAACAAAAAGAAGAAATCATTTAGATCCATTGTTGCCTAATTGCTATAAAGATTACTGCTTTGAACTTAGTTATTTTAATTAGTCTGCAATTTACCTCAGACTACTTGTATCTTTTAATATTTTATCTTTTATGATTGGGAAAAGAATTGGAAAATAGTTTTGGAAATGAAAGCATGATTAAAACGGTGTATTCTCACTTTTTTGTTTCAAGAATAAAAGATTCCTAGAACATAATTTTTCTTTGATAGACATATACCAGTCTAACAAAAAATAGAAACATGAAATAGAAATATGTCATTAGACAAAGAATGGGACCATTGATAATGATTGGTTTGAATAGAAACTACAGTATTTTCTGCAATCTTGATGTGTTAGCTTGCAATTTCTTTAGGGGAATGGGACTCATTATTTCTTTAAATCAATTCGTTCAGCACTATCTCAAGCACAGCAAGCACTCTAATTTTGAGTGTGCTCTCTTCCTTTTTGCTTATCTGTTACTGTTGTATGTGTTCAGCAGTGTTTTTAGCACCAGACGTCCATTTTACATCTTTCCCCCAATTTTCTTACGGTTTATTATTTTCCCATTGCCCGAGTTTAATAAATTCATATCATTTTGGTTTCATGCAGCTAGTAATAATTGGAAACATTATCAAAATCTGTTTCAAGCATCATTTTAAGCGACAAAAGAGGAATTTTTGTGTTGGGGGGACTTTCAAAGCTTATAATATCTAATCAAGCTTAGAGTACCCTTTCAATTCTGTTTAAGCAGTTATAGAATCAGCTTATTTTACTTTATGTTTCATGACTATGCAAGAGGGTATGATTTCATGATCCAAGAAAATGGACTCCAAATTGATCAACCTCCTGAAATAGGAAATATCTCCGTTGTCCGAATCATTATACTGAGAAATGATAATGTTGAAGGAATCATTGAATTTGACTCAAAGTATACTGCCTTTGAAGGTAGGTTTACTATCACTTTCTTAATGAGAGTGTCTGGCCATGGCATTTTTCATTTGAACTTCTTTTATATAAATTTTCTTAGTTTGGCGGGAAAATGGTTTGTATGGTTTTTATTACACTTTTTTATATAAATTTATGTTTACTTTAAAATATTTTTAAATATTTTTGGGGCAGTTTTGAAACTTGCATGTGACAAAATGGGATGGTTAGGATGTGAACATTTGTAAAAATTATTCTATGATCACTTACATTTTTATTTTAATCATTATAAATAATATCTATGAATTATGCTGTACTTAATTTCTCTGTGACTAAAATTAGTGAATATTTACTATTTTGTGATAATACAGAAAAAAGAATAGTATGATAAAAGAATAACAATAATGACTCGAGGAAGTGGAGAGAGAAATAAAATTGGGTAAAATGGAAAAAGTCAACAAGAATTATCAGACAGGGATCAGAGTGATAGCACAGCAGTAGGGCATTTGCCTTGCAAATAGCTGATCCAGGATGGACCTATGTTCAATCATCCGTATCCCATATGGTCCCCTGAGCTAGGAGTGATTTCTGAGTGCATAGCCAGGAGTAAACCCAGAGTGTTGCTACAGAGCTACAGAGAACTATAGCAGTCCTTCCCCACCAATAATTCTAGCCTACGTTATCATTATTAGATGTTTTACCCTGCCTTCCTTTACCCCCAGGCTCCAGATCCTATTGATCTTTTCTCAATAATTTTTCCCACTGGGGATTATTTAATTCTTTTCTTTGTTTTTCTATTAGACTTTCTATATGTTACATCACCTGATATTTATCTTTAATTTTCTGACTCACTGCACTCAGAACGACACTTTCCAATTCCAGATAGCAGCAAAGTGCATAAGTTCATCTTTTCTCATAGTTGAATAGTATTCCACTGTTTACACATATCACAATTTCTTTATCTACTTAATCTATTATTGGGCACTGTTTCCAGGTCTCAACTAATAAAGGTAGTGTTGCAATGAACTTAAGTGTGTATGTCTTTTAGATTAAAATATTTGAGTTCTTTAGATGAATTCTCAAGATTGGAATCACAGGGTCACATTGCTATACTTTTGAGTCTTACAAACTTTTTACAGAGTGGCTTCACCAAGTTCTGTCCTGCATATAGTGAAGGACACATCCCTGCCAGCACCTATTGGTTTCAACATTTGTCATACAGATCATTTGTTGACATAAAGTGGTATACCACTGTCATACTGATTTACAGTTCCACAATAATTAGTACTGATGAACATTTTTTATTTGCGTATTGTTCTTTTTGTTTGTGTGTTTTGACCACAACCAGCAGTGCTCAGGGTGATTCATGACTTTACACAGGAATTACTCTTGGCAGGGCTTAGGTACCATTACTTTGTGCAGGGATCAAAACCATATTGGTCACATACCAGGTAGGATCCCTACCCATTGTAGTATTGCTCTAGCCTATATATATTTATTATTTTTATATATGCGAAGTATACCTTTGAATAAATGTATAAGAATCAGTGATCTAGGGGAGAAAATAAAGCTAAATACTCTGCTTCAGCATGAAAAGAGTATTTATGATCTTAGATAGGATTAAGAACTGTTTGGGGGGCTGGAGAGATAGTGCAGTGGTATGGCATTTGCCTTGCACATGGCTGACCTAGGATGGACCTTACTTTGATCCCTGACATACCATATGGTACCCCAAGCCAGGAGCGATTTATGAGCACATAGCCAGGAATAACCCCTGAGCATCACTGGGTGTGGTTCAAAAACCAAAAAAATAAGAACCGTTTTTTATAAAAGATGATTAGGAATACAGCTGCTGCAGAATGCAGTCCAATAAACTCACACACCAAGAGTCTAGAATCAGTTTCTGTTTTTTGTCCTCCTGGAATTCAAGATCTGCAATTAGTGCAGTCTTTCACCCATCTGTCTGATTTTTGAGCTGATTTTTATTACTGTATCCACAATTCTTGGTTCTTCTTCAGTAGGGACTGTCTGATTACCCCGCATTCATGACAGATAGTGCAGCTGGATTTCTTCAACTGATTGCTTCCTTCACCTCCATTTATGCTGTGGTCACCTCTCTTGGAGTACATACATGCATGTGATTTTTGGTTGTTCTTTAGTGGTGACTTTTGATTGCTTACATTTTGTACAAATTTTAAAATGATAAATAAGTTAATAGAAAAATAGAGTTTGTGCTATGATGTAACATTATATTTATTGCCATTTTAATTTAATTGGATCTTAGAAAAATTTGACTCATGCACCTGTTAATTCCAACATCTTCTTACAGTGGAAGAAGATGTTGGAATGATCATGATTCCAGTGGTTAGGCTTCGTGGAACTTACGGCCATGTGACAGCTGATTTCATCTCTCAGAGTTCCTCTGCAGTTCCTGGAGGTGTCGATTATGTACTACTTGGTACTTCAGTCACCTTTCAGCATGGGCAGAACTTAAGTTTTATAAATGTCACCATTGTTGATGATGATGAAAGGTAAATCAGTGATATTTCAAGTGCTATTGGTACTTATATAAAGCATAAACATTGAATTTTATTCCTAAAATACATTTTGCTTTGATAATAAAAATTTAGATAATGGAGACAGTTTGGATTTCATTCTAAATAATTAGCTGTTTTTTTTGTTCGTTTTTGGACCACATTTAGTGGTGCTCAAGGCTTACTCTTGGCTGTGGGCTCGGGTAAGCTCTAAGGAGCCTCAAAGTAGCCTGGGGTGCTGGGGATTGAACTCAATTCAGCTATTTTGCAAGACACAAGAGCCCTATCCACTGTCGGATTTTTTCCAGTCCTGATTTCTTTACTTTCATTTTTTTTTCTGTGGTTTTTGGGTCACACCCGGCAGTGCTCAGGGGTTACTCCATTTTTAAAAAAAATTTTGGGCCACACCCAGTGACATTCAAGGGTCACCCCTGACTGTGCGCTCAGAAATTGCTCCTGGCTTGGGGAACCATATGGGACCTTTGGGGATTGAACCACAGTCTGTCCTGGATCAGCCGCGTGCAAGACAAACGCCCTACTGCTACTCCATTGCTCTGGCTTCATTGACCTGATGTCTTATTAATCAATCATGTGAATTTTTGCTTTCACAGGGTAGATTAAAATTACATTTACACTATACAGTTTTGTGTCTTTAGCAATTTCAGAAATATATCCTGGGGCCGGAGAGATAACACAGCAGTAGGGCATTTGCCTTGCATGCAGCCCAGCTGGGACAGACCCAGTTCAATTCCTGGAGTCCCATATGGTCCCCCTAACTTTCCTGTAGCAATTTCTGAGCACAGAGCCAGGAGTAACCCCTGAGCATTACCAAATGTAGTCTCAAACCAATCAATTAATAAATAAATAAACTGTTTTAAAAAATAGAAATATGTCCTTATCTAAAATTTCTTCTTTATGTGAATGTTATAAGTAAATGAACCTAATGCCATCGTTTACTATACATCTATAATGTATTATAGTTATTTGGACTACCATCATATATGTTGCCTGTCATTGACCAAATCTTATGACAGCTAATTGAAATATAGTATGCAACAGCTTTATGTATAAAATATAGTATTTTTATCTGAATTAAATCTGACACTGAAGTGAAGTAACACACTGGTATTGACAGACATAGACAACATAGGGTTGCTACACATCTTCAAACTCAGTAAAGTTAAGTATGCTTAAAAGTGTGTTTCTATGAAAAACAAATAAGATTTTTTTGGATATTTTGTGGGTTTTTTTGTGGAGAAAAGAGGGCTAGAATACTCACTGAGATTGTATATGCATTGTTTTTCAAAAGAGAAAATGATTGATTTTTTTTTAGATTTTATGTCTAATAAAAACACGGAAACACCCACAATCCATTTCTTTAATATATTGGCAATTAAACAGGAGGGGGGAAAGGCTAATAACTATTGTAGGTTCTGTAATATAGTTGTTCATTCATGCTTTTAGCTGAACACCCTATTCTTACCACTTGCTGTGTGATACTCTTCCTTGAATATGTATGACCAATTTGGAAAATGACTAGTTATTTGGATTTAAGAAGCACTTTAATATGTTTAGACTCAGAATTGTTTTCTCTTGTTATTCAGTG
Source organism: Crocidura indochinensis (assembly GCA_004027635.1). Taxonomy (NCBI): domain Eukaryota; kingdom Metazoa; phylum Chordata; class Mammalia; order Eulipotyphla; family Soricidae; genus Crocidura; species Crocidura indochinensis. Next base: position 12,222 of record PVKC010022086.1, read on the forward strand.
AATTTGCAGAGCCCATTGAAATTCTGCTGGTAGGCGCTACTGGTGGAGCGATCCTTGGGCGCCACCTTGTGAGCAGAATCACAATCGCCAAGAGTGATTCTCCCTTTGGTGTGGTCAGATTTCTCAATCAAAGCGAAATTTCTGTTCCTAATCCCAATTCCACAATAACGTTATTCTTGGTTCTGGAGCGAACTGGAGGACTTCTGGGAGAGATTCAGGTACTTCTGTTATATTGAGTGTGGTGTTCGATTTTCTTTTCCTCCAGATTTCTTTTTCACAATCAAATAGTATTTATCAATATCAAATGTATAAAATAACTTCTAAGCCTTTTGAAGTTAAAAAAAAATGTATGGAGCATATACAGCCCTTCTGGAACTTGTAGAGTAAGTTAAAAATATAATAAGAAATTATGGTACACTTTATTAACTCAACTATATTTGGGGAGGAGTAGTGAAATCAGGGTCTCTGTACACAACACATGTCCTCCAGATCTTTGAATTATCTCCCTCAATTTTTGTGGGGAGTGCTTTCATGTCCCATGTCCCTCTTTTGTACACTGAGAATTGGTGAACAAGATAGGCCTGGTTTTTATTCCCATACAGATCTTCTGGAACAACAAAAAGGTAAGTAGTAGGAAAGTGCTCTGATAGTCTATGTGTTCTGAATGAGTGTAAAATCAGGCAAATCAATTTCAAGTCATTCTTGCATGATGAAGTTGTGATATTTAGGCTGAAAGTTGGATGATTCATAGAGGGCTAAAATGTAACTATAGTGGGTAGGTCATTTTCCTTGCACATGACCAATCCAGGTTTGATCCCTGACTTCCCATATGGCCCTCTGAGCCCCACCAGGAGTGATTCTTGAGTGCAGAGCCTGGAGTAACCCTGAGTATTGCTGAATGTAGCCTAAAAACAAACAAACAAAACCCCCAAAACATAACAACAAATAAGAAGAGGTCATGATATCATTCGAGATGTGAGTATTTGGGCAGATGAAGTAGTGTGTGCAGTTGGGTAAGCCTCACCTGTTGAAGGGAAAGCAAGAACCAGGTGGTGGCTGACTGGAAGTGAGGGAATGAAAGCATGAGATAGATCAGTGGTTGTCAGTAGTTTGATAGAAAAGAAGCTCCTTATCAGATAAAAATTCTATAGATAAAACGTTTCAGACAAGGAAATGAAGCTGATGTCGACTTATCTAGGGCAATATTATTATGATTGTCCTATGACTATGAAAATGGATTGCCATGAAGCCAGATGAATGTAGAAGGGGATTTAGGAAACTATTGAACTTTACAGTCTAAGGCAAAGCTTAGAATGGATCTAGTGATGTAAATAAGTAAAGAGATTGAGTATGTTTCAATGGAAAACGTAGTGGAAAACTTCTTGGAGTATAAAGAATTCTGGAGATTTTTTTTTTTTGTGGAGGCCACATGTGGTAGTGTTCAGGGATTATTCCTGACTCAGGACTCAGGGATTACTTTCGGTGGGGCTCAGGGGACCATGGGGTCCTGGGAATTGAACCTGTGTTGACTGCATGCCAGACAAATTCCATACTCACTGTGCTATCACTCTGTCCATAATAATTTTGGCTTAAACCATTTTAATATGGACTACATATTAGAAATCCCAGTAGAAGAGGGTGCATGAGTGCAGGTTGTGGGTAGGTCAGTTCTGCATTTATAGATTCACAATATACTGGTTCGTTTGGAATCATTTGAAATAAAAAGGCTAACAGTGAGCATAGATAAAGATATGAGTGATTTTGAGACTTTAAAAATTGAGACTTGAATGAGAAAGAAAACTAGAAATAAATAAATATATCATATAAGTATAGTGTCAACCAGGGGTTGAAGACATCTAGTCTGAGGTCTGAGAAAGGTCAACAGTTTCATGAAACCTGGCACTGGTGCAAGACAGGATAGGCACGGTCATGTTTGTTTCTTTTCAGCAGCACATAGTCCATCTGCTTGGATTATATGCTGGAATAATGTTATATATATATGTATATCCAGACATTTTTTTCCAGTAGAAAAATTACCTTCCCTCTGAAAAATATAGAATGCAGTATTTCAAGAAAAAAATTCCTGGGACCAAAGTGATAGTACAATTTACCTTGTATGTAGACTACCTGACTTCAACTTTTAACATCTCATATGGTCTCCCTAGGACCATCAGGAATTCTGAGTATAGAGCCAGGGATAACCCCTGATCATTGCTGACTGTGGCCCAAAAAACACCCCCCCACACACACAAAATGAAATAGAAAAAAAAATAAATATAAGGAAGTGCTTAATTATGTCCAATGCTGAGAACATTCAGGAAGTAGAGTTCTCACTTGTGTTCATTACAGTGCTTAGTACAATAGCCAGGATTTAAAGCAATCCAATTGATGGGCCAATAAATTGTGGTATAGGGCTCAGAACAATAGCACAGCACTGGAGCATTTGCCTTACACGCGGCTGACCCAGGAAGGACTGAGTTCGATCCCCGGTGTCCCATATAGTTTCCGAAGCCATGAGCAATTTCTGAGTGCATAACCAGGAGTAACTCCTGAGCATCACTGGGAGTGGCCCAAAAACCAAAACCAAAAAAACATATAGTGTGATATATATACATACATACATATATATAATGGAATACCATATTGCTGTAATAAAGATGAAATAATGTAGTTTGCTGCAGTATGGATAGAACTGAAGGGTATCAAGTTAAGTTAAATAAATCAGAGAAAAAAGGACACATATAGGGTGAGTTCACTGGAATCTGGAATGACAGATTAAGAACAAAGTTCTAAACGATGTTAAGTCATGACCAAGAACCAATTACCAGTGGGGGTTCAGGGGATGAGTGACTAGAAGAACAAATTAGATGTGGTGCAGGGTTGAGGGTACTTTGGTGGTGGTGGTGGTTAGTAAGTTTTTATATTGTGCATAAATTTTGATAACATTATAACTTCTAAGCTATTATAAATATAATTTTAAGCATTTTATAAAGAAGAGTGTCATTGATATGAAAAGCATGGAATTTTAATTTATAGAAAATTCTAAAATGCATAAGTTTATAACATGAAAAATATTTTTCTTACAGTGACAATTTCCCAATTTTTATCTTTGTTACACTTACAATTTGTTAAGTTGCAAATTGGAAGAGATTACAGATCCCGTACACTTTTCTTGTGGCAAAAAGAGTAAGACAGTGTTGTAGTTATACATACATGTATATGCACACATATAATATATATAAATAGGTATTTCAGAATTTCAGCATATTTTCATCATATACATTACCTTTTGTTATTTCTTTTTTTTTCATACCCAGTGGTAGTTAGGGATTTCTTCCAGCTTTAGGGTTGGGCTTCTACTGGCTATGTTCAAAAACCCAGTAGTGCCAGGAATCAAATGCTTACTTTCTGTATGTAAAACATGTGCTCCATCCAGTGAGTCATATCGCTGGCTCTAGACATTATTTTTCTCATAAAAAGATATTCTTTAGGCATGTACTTAATATTTACTAATTTTATTATTAAAAACCTCCAGGAATTTGTGGGAAGATTATCTTTTTTTTTTGTTTTTTTTTTTGGGGGGGGGGGTCACACCCGGCAGTGTTCAGGGGTTACTCCTGGCTCCATGCTCAGAAATTGCTCCTGGCAGGCACGGGGGACCATATGGGGCACCGGGATTTGAACCGATGACCTTTTGCATGAAAGGCAAACGCCTTGCCTCCATGCTATCTCCCGGGCCCCTGGGAAGATTATCTTAAGAGTAATCATCATGTATGTGTATTTTTTCAAACATCTCATAGTCAGCAAAATAATTACTTTTGACTGATAACTGCTCTTAAAACGAATATTCTGTAGGTTAACTGGGAAATAGTGGGACCTAATTCCCAGGAAGCTTTGCCACCACAAAACAGAGACATTGCTGACCCTGTGAGTGGGTCCTTCTTTTTTGGAGAAGGGGAAAGTGGCACCAGAACCATAATTTTAACCATCTATGCTCATGAAGAAGTTGAAGTTGAAGAGGCTTTTATTATTAAACTTAACCTTGTTAAAGGAGAAGCCAAATTAGAACCCAGAGCTAAAGATGTTACATTAATAGTAAGTATGTTTATTTTTCTACAAGAGTTCATCAAAAATATATTTGTATTTGTTGACTTCTAGTGGCTTATGTTGCATTGAATGCTATAAAACCAGCCTAAATCTTACAATTTTACTGTCAGACTTTGTAAAATTATGTTAATTATGCACTCAGAAAAGTTTTAAATACTAAATTAAGAAACAGTGATGCAGTGAATAGGATATAAATCCAACATGTTTGTATGAATTACTATGTCCATCAATGACAGAAAGCCCTAGAGAGTAATGCAGGGTGAGAGAGAGTCAGAAAAATATGGAAAGTGAGAGAAAGTAAGTCTAAGTTATTGGCTCCTAGCTCACATGATTGTGGGGCGGAAGGATAAAGAGAACTGTGGTTGTGTTCTTAAATTTGCCTTTAATGGGAATGTCAGTACTTAGAAACTCAAGCAGATTCCTAAGTTGTAATTCTGAGGCAGAATTTCTTATTTAGGAAACTTTAATTTTTGTCTGTAAGTCTTCTCACTGATTAGATGAAGTCTACTGATATTTTTGGAGATAAGCTTTTTTTAAAGTTAACTGTTAGTAAATATTGATTATATTTATAACATATAGTTTCAGCCAAATCAAAATTAGTGTTTGGCTGAACAGTCAGACTATATACAGTTAGACTACAGTAACATACCCAAATTGATACATACAGTTATCGATTATGGTACTTTTGCATCTTTCCACATTATATTATGAGTAGAAAGAAGTTAGCATTAATTGGTTAAATGAAGTGAAACATGAAGCAAATAAAGCAAAATTAAACTCCTTTGGGGATTCTACAATTTTGGATACTTTTCTGAACACATTGCTATTATTCTTGGAAAGTAACCATGAACTTGTTACTGATAAAAATAAATATGTCAAAAGAAGATGTTTTAAAAGTCAGATTACTAAAACTAGAAATAAAGAACAGTAAGCTTTTGCCTTGAATGTGGCTGACGTGGATTCAATTCCTGACACTACATTAGGTCTCTGGAGCCAAGATCCATCACTCAGGAGATATCCCATAGTTTAGAGTTAGAGATAATTTTTTATTATCTGCTGGGTGTAGCATCAAAAGTCAGTTAGGGAGTCTGCAACTCCCGGGCATGGGGCCTGGGGTGGCCCCAATGTCGCAGGCTTTCTCCCTTGCTTGGGCAGGCCGGGAGCCTTGGTAGGCCCCCAGCTGCACCCTCTCCTGCCCCCCGACCTCCAAATGAGTCCAAAATTGAGGGTGTTGTTAGGTGCTTATTTTTTCTAAGGCAATCTCTTTCATTATCTTACTAATCTACATATTCAAAACCACCTATGTTTATAATACATCCCATCTTTAAGTTATATTTTGTGTATGTAGAATGTCTATCTGGTATTCTGCCCTTTCGCACACTCCTGTAAAAGCTGATTCCAATTTTCAACTCTATCACCCCCATCTTCAGTACCCCTCATTTCCTTTTCAACTACTGTTCTCCACATTCCTAATCACACACTGTGTTTCACTGG
>PVKC010022087.1:0-17840 GCA_004027635.1 Crocidura indochinensis
GGGGGGGGGGGGGGGGAACGGACTATATGGGATGCCAGGATTCGAACCAACCTGGATTGGCTGCTTGCAAGCAAATGCCGCTGTTCTATCTCTCCGGCCCCCCTATCCCTTTTCTTCAAATAAGGAATACAGTTTATGATGGGGGTTTGGGGTAGGTACAATTAGGACAGAGAAGGGAAATAATCACTCTGGAAAAGAACTGGGAACTGAAAGGAAGTAGAGTGATATGCATGATACCCCTTCAATAACAGTATTGCAAATCATAGTCCTAGAAGGAAAAAGGGGAAGAGAGCGAGACAGAGAGATAGAGATAGGGAGAAAGAAGAAAACTGCCTGCTATAAAGGCAGGTTGGGGATAAGGACTGGAGGAAAACTGGGGAAATTGATGGCATGAAATGAACATTGATGAAGGAATGGATGTTGTAATGTTGCATGACCGAAACTCAACTATCAACAACTTTTAAGCTCTGTATGTTTCATGGTAATTTAATTTAAAAAATTATGGAGAATTTAACAATTTAGGCCTTGCTTAACCCAATACTCAAATTTATGTACTTTGGTTTTTTTTTTTTTAATGGGGGCGCTTTGGGGGCACATCTAATTTGCTCCTGGCTCTACACTTAGGGATGGATAACTACACTACTACACTTATGGATTGGAGAACCATAAAAAGTGCTGGGATCAACCTGGCCCACCTGCATGCAAGGCAAGTACCTTATCCACTGTACTATCTTTCAGGCCCCAAAATGTTTGCAATCAGATTTATTTTAATATTAATTTATTTTAACAATTGGGCTGGGGAGATAGAACAGAGATCAAGGTGCAAGCTTTGCATGTGTTCAACCTAGATTTGATCCTTGGAACCACAATGGATGTAGCTCTAAACCTTGGCATTGCTTACAGGGGTCTCAAACTCGAGGCCCGCGGGCCGTTTGTGGCCCTCTGTACAACATTTTGTGGCCCTGCCCTAGAGGAATTTTGTTTTGTTTTGTTTTGTTTTAGTTGTTTGGGTCACACCCCTCAATGTTCAAGGCTTACTACTGACTTTGCACTCAAGGATCACCCCGACTTTGCCTCCTGTGACCCCAGATAAGTTGAGTTTGAGACCCCTGTTGGGCATCTGGAACCTTTATAGCACGTCCAGATGAGGACCTAGAGTTCCCTGACTTCACAGGGCCAGGCAGCTCCTCATCCTTGGGGCCTAGAACTGCTGGCTACTGAACTGCTGGCTTAGTAGCAGCAGAGTGGCCTCAGGGCCTCCTTAGCACTATTTGGGAGCCTTTTGGCAAATTAGATGCTATTGGAATCTTTTTTCTAGCTATTTCAATCTGATTTCTTCTCATTCTTTTTTTTTTTTTTTTTTTTTTTTTTTTTTTTTGGTTTTTGGGCCACACCTGGCAGTGCTCAGGGGTTACTTCTGGCTGTCTGCTCAGAAATAGCTCCTGGCAGGCACAGGGGACCATATGGGATGCCGGGATTCGAACCAACCACCTTAGGTCCGGGATCGGCTGCTTGAAATGCAAAGGCCGCAGTGCTATCTCTCCAGGCCCATTTCTTCTCATTCTTAAAGGAATCACTTTTGAGCATTAGTGTTTACTCTCTTTTTTAAACTTCTTATTCCTTTTAATTTTATTTTTTGGAAAGTTTCCTTTAAAATGTATTTTTGTTTGTCTTATTTGGGTTCTGTGAATCCAAGGTTCATCTTTATGCAGCAAATACTCTGCCACTGAACTGCCGACATGATTGTTGTTTAATTGCTCTCTTTTAGAGCATATTCTTTCAGCAACATTTAAATATATATGCTTCATCTGTATAGATCTGTATATTATATGCCCATAGACATATATATATGTATGTTGTATATTGTGTATATAATGTTTCTGTGTATTTATTCTACAAAAATAAATAAAGCACTTATTCAGTGACTGACACTGTTCGAGTTACTAAAAAACATGAGTGCAATACAAGACAAGCTCCTTATTTGAGAGAGACAGAAAGGGAATAGTGGAGTAGAGAGTAGACAGGAGAGAAAGAAAGAGAGAGAGAGATAGAGAGAGATAGATGACCACATTTGACCACAACATTCCATTTCTGGGCTCCAACAATGCTCTCCCCAGAGCCCACACTCTGGATCTGGCATGGAAAGTGCTTTGAGGCCTGTTTCCACCCAGTCTCCTGGTACAGCTTGCCCAACTGCTGTAACAACAGATCCCTCTATGCTCTCCCAGTTCCCTTGTCTCCCCCATGTTCGGCTGGCTGTCCTAAGCTTCAACTTCCCATTCCAAGAGTTCCTGCCTCTGGGCTGCAGCCCCCCAATTATTACAGCTTATGAGGAAAATGGGTCTACTTATCCATAGTAGGCAAGTAATCATTTCCCTCCAGCTGGGTACTCAAGTGTCTGGGGCTGTTTCTTAGTGCCCTCCTTCCCACAAGTCTATGAGTCCTTGGGACCCATAGGTAAGGTTCATCCTTCATTTTCCCTGCCCTACTTTGGGCCATGGAAAAACTAATCCCAATTAGAGTCTTCTTTTATGATTTTGTTTTTGGGGCCCCATGCTGTGGTGCTTAGGGGATACTCCTGGCTCTGCACACAGAAATGTCCTCAAGTCCTGGTGGACTTGAGGGACCATATGGGATGCTGGAGATCTAACTTAGATCAGTCATGTTCAAGGAAAGTGCCCTGCTCTTTGTATTATCTTTATCCCACTCCAGCCTTCTAAGTTTTCAAACACCAGCTCCTTGAGACCTCCAGGAAACCTTTTTATTATTTTGTTAGAGAGGTTATGTAGAACAGAGAAATAAACCCAGGTCTTGCACATGTAAGGTCAGTGCTTTCATAACTTAAATAATTCAGTACCACTGATTAATTAATTAATTAATTTTTTGTTTTTGTTTTTGGGTCACACCCGGCAGTGCTCAGGGGTTACTCCTGGCTCCATGCTCAGAAATTGCTCCTGGCAGGCATGAGGGACCATATGGGGCACTGGGATTCGAACCGATGACCTTTTGCATGAAAGGCAAACGCCTTACCTCCATGCTATCTCCCGGGCCCCTTATTAATTTATTATTATTTTATTTGAGGATCACACCTGTCTGTTCTCAGAGCTTACTCCAGACTCTGTGGTAAAAGATCATTCTTGGAGGTGCTCAGGGAACCATATGAAGTGTTGACGACTGAGCTTGGGTTAACCACATGCAAGGCAAGTAACCTGTTGTACTATCTCTCTGGCTCTTGAGTTTTTTCTTTGATCCCTGAAAGCTTCACTTCTTGCTGACTTCCTGTCTCCTAACTGTGCTAAACAAGTAAGATAAGTCATAATCCACTGCCTGCACCCCTTACCAAAATGAACATCTTTTGTGACTCGCCCAGTCCCTCCACAGGTCTCTCAGACTAAGTTCTTTCCTCTGTCACTGCAGCAACCTTGGTGCTCAACACAGGCTTCTGCATCCACCTCAACTGCTTTGCCCAGCATTTAACTTTCCACTTTTAGTGTGTAAAAACTATTTGAAGATAAAGACTGTTCCCTGCTTCTCTTTCCTATCCTCTTTACCCCACATCAAATGTGTCACTCTTCTCATTTGCTAGTGGAAGTGCCTGAGTGAGAAACTTAATCTCTCCCAGCTTTGTTTGCTCATCTGTGAAATGAAGTAGCTTTGCCCAAAGAAGCATATAGATCAAGGTTAAATACAAAAGTGTTGTTTTTGTGTTCAATTTATGTTATCTGTAGGTATTAGAATGGCTGATAGTAAATATATGCTAAATGAAATTAGACTCCAGTGATTGGGGGCTCAAATCAAAAGTTTTTTCTGTAAAACTAAACATAAACTGTCTTGATAGATGACTTAAAATGTAAAGGATGACCAAGGATGTGCTTGTCTGCTTTGTGTATGAGAAGCCTGGGTTCAATCCTGGTACCACCCTATGGTCCTCCAAGAACTCTTGGAGTAAATTTTGAGCACCATTGGGTGTGACCTTCCAAACAAAACAAGATGTAATATAGAAATATGGATTGAAAGTCTTCCCCAAAACCCGTTCTTACACCCAAGTAAAGACACCGCTCCATCCCCCCATTCCTTCCCACATACTGACCAGCGGAACAGCTGTCTCAGGCCACCAGGACAATTTCCTCTCCAGGTCCTTTTCAGGCTGGCTCTTAGGTGCCGTGTCCTGGGTGCAGATGCACTTTCCTAGCACCCAACCACTCTTCTTTCTGAGAGAAGAGAAAATAATGTCAGGGCATATTTCATCTCATTCTGGGGCCAAGGGCTCTCAATTACATCTCTGTTCCTGCTGCATTAGAGAAGGTGGGAGGCAGCGGGTGGCACATGGATAACCAAGGATGTGGGTGTTTTCATATGTGGATCCCTAGAGATTCTTGTTAACTAGATGAGGTCTGGGAAGATTTCATGATCAAAATTGCCAAAGACTGTAGCTGCAGAGATAGTTCAAGGGACTGGGGCACACACTTTGAAGAGGGACCGTATGTTTCACTCCATGCATCACATGATCCCCATGTCTAGCATCCCTGGGATGCTGAGGTGGGAGTAACTCCTGAATATGTTTTCCTCTCTATCTCAAAGCATAATAATGCATCATGTGCCAAACACTGTACTCAGTGTTATTAGTGGGAAGTCTTATTTCACCCTCAGACCTATCTGGTAAGGAAGGTGTATCACTGTGTCCATTGCAGAGGTAACTGAAACTGAGGTCTATGCTGAGAAGAAATTAATCTAACTTCATGAGGCTAATATGCAGTTTTCTAGGATGCAAGCTGTAATTACCCTGATTCCACAGTTTATAAACTCTTTCAAGATTGTGTCCCAGTGGTGATATAAAGTTCAAATAGTTGATCACCCAGGATCCAAATTAAAAAATTTTGCTTTTGGGTTTTTGGCCACTCCTAGCAGTGCTCAGGGTTACTCCTAGCTCTTTACACAGGAATTACTCCTCATAGGCTTGGGGGGGGGGCACATGAAATGCCAGGGATCAAACCCAGGTCAGTGATGTGCAAGGCAAATGCCCTACTTGCTCCAGTCCTTAGGACCCAAATTAATATCAGGCTTTGAGGAGAAAACACAACCAGGAGAGGTTTAACAGAGAGAAACCAGAGCCCTCCCTGCAGCCTCTGATCCAGATTTCTGACCTCTCAGAACTTTAGCTATGCTGACCCTCAGACTCCAGCAGAGCCATCATTCTATTTCCAAAATCTACCAGGAGCTTTTTTATTCCTTGAGAGCTTCAAAATGACCCATGTAAGAGGTTTGTGGAAAGTGATAAGGGTCATGTTCTCACTGAGTCACCATGACTATTGATCATGTATAAGTGCTCAGGCTGGAGAGAGTATAATATGATGCTTGGCCTTGCACACAATTGCCTTCTCCAATTTGATCTTTAATACCGCCAAGAGTGATCCCTGAGCATAGAGCCACGAGTAAGCCCTGAGCACTGCTGGGTGTGTCCCTTTCCCTTCTATCCCTCAGCTCTCCTAAAAGAGTAAGCTGAATCTGTAAGATGAGGTGGCCTATCCAAAATATCACCCCCTACTGGTGTGTTCCAGTAGAAACCTCTTTCAGTTTGGCCTAGCCATCCTAGTATAGATACAACCAACAAGATGCTACCAACTCTGAAATGTCCCTACTCCACTGGCCAACAGTAACAGAAAGTAGGTGACCCTGGAAAGTCCTCCATCCACCAAAATACTGGATTGGTTTCTCTCAATGACCCGAGGGAAGTGGGATTCAGCACTACTGGCTCTCTTTAACAAATAAGAACCTCCTATTCCCAAGCAGCTTCTTCAATTTTGAGGATGTTTTATGAGAAAATTTAACTTCATGCAGGAAACAAAAATTTTCTCCCTGTAATTTTCACCCACTGGTCCTAATTATAGTCCCATAAAGCTAACCTGCCACCTCTTAAAATGACACCCTGTCAGGTCTAAGCACACTTCTTTGTAAACTTCTTCTGGTCAAACTTAAAATTCTCTGGATGGAAGTTAGGTAGCGGACATCTATGTTTCAATGTCACCAGGAGGTGGCGATGGCAGTTGGCAGTGGTTCCTCCCTTTGAACTTAATCAACAACCATTTGTAAACGTTGTGTACACAGCTTGTATCTAAGGAGAGGAATGGTCAGCCCTTGAAAACAGCAATTTTATGTTCTCTAATGCTTTTCCACTCCAGGATAAATATTTTCAGCTCCTTCAAACAATCTTTCCTTTTGGTGCCAAGAATGAAATCCAGAGCCATATACACATGAAATTCTACCACTAAGTTACAGACTTTGCAATAGAATGACATTTCTCTCGATTCATATCTGACCAGAGGCTAAATTTTATTTCCTGGTTCAAGGTGCAACCTTGGTCAATTTTCTTCACCTCTTGACTTTGTGCTATTAATTAGTGATCACATACTCTATAGGGTTGTTGAGAAAACGGAATGAGAAAAATTGTACTATATTTAGCATAGAGGCCATGTACAATATGTCTGCATTACAATAAGTTAATGCAAAAAAAGTTTGTTAGCTTTATAGGCAGCCACAGAATCCTACTCTTCCTTTTAATGTACACTCAAACTTTTTTAAAATCAAATTTTAATTTTTTGTTTGCTTTGGGGCCATGTTCAGTAGTACTCAAGGATTAATCCTGCCTATGTGCTCAGGAATCACTCCTGGCAGGCTTGGGGGATCATACAGGATGCCAGGTATTGAAGAAGTGTCCTACCCACTGTACTATCACTCTGGTCCCACCCTCAAACTTCTTTTTCCAGACTTCTTTTTTGTTGGGTTAGTTTCTTCTGCTTGTTTCTGGGCCACATCCAACAATGCTCAAGGATCACATTTGCATGTGCTCAGGACAGACTTCTGGTGGTGCTGAGGAACCGTCTACAAGTCTAGGGACAGAACCCAGGTTGCCTGCATGCAGGGCTAGTGCTTTAGACCCTGTCCTACCTCTAGCCTCTCAGAATTATTCTGGACCATGTCTGGCTGTGCTCAGGGATTGTTCTGGCTCTGTTCTGGTGGGTCTTGAAATACCATATGGAGTGCCAGGGTCAGCTGTGTACAAGGCAAGCACCCTACCCATTGTACTGTCTCTCTGACCACTTATAGTCTTATGCTTGCTTAAGACCAATAAAAGTCAAGACATCATTAGGTTACAGAACTATCTAAATAACTAATGTTATGGATAGAAAGGCACTAGCAGTTTTCTAGTGAATGGAGGCTATACTATGAAGAACTTCTATAAGGTCTTTATTATACATGATTTTGAAGCTAAATCCTTTGACTTTGCTTAGTGGCTCTTGAGGAAGTTGGATGGTTTAGTGACAGAGCACATTGTCTAGGAACTCATGACCCAGCCAAGGTTTTGGTGTCTAAAAACACCAAATTTCTGTTTGAACTTCTGTTCAAACCTGGCAGCTCTGCTGTCTGTGACCCTGGCACCATAAGTGATTTCTTATTTGGGGTGGGGGGTCAAATCCGGCGGTGCTCAGGGGTTACTCCTGACTCTACACTCAAAAAATCACTCCTGGCAGGCTCAGAGGACCATATGAGATACCAAAATTTGAACCATCGTCCTTCTGCATGCAAGACAAATACCCTACCTCCATGCTATCTCTCCAGCCCCCCATAAATGATTTCTGACCACAATGCAGTCAGGAGTATAAATTCTACCAAAAAGGTTGCAATCCCTGGCAAGCACTACAACTAAAAATGATGTAACTTGTGGGCCTCACTTAAAAGTGCAACCCCTGGCCGACAATATGCCAGCACTACAACTAAAGGAGAGCAGATCTTGGTGAGTGCCATGGTCAAGTGTGCAATGTCACAGGCCGATGTGTTGCTTTTCAGTGGTGACTATGTGAGAGCACCATAGCTAGATGCATATGTGTGCAACCTTTGGTTATCACAACAGTAGCAAAGGAAGGGAATATGAGAAAACTTTGCTTCTATCAATATTTCTTGGTAATTATTCATCCTTCCCATGCCTAATCCAGTATGAGGGGCTTGATCAACCCATTGGGGTTTTGATCAATATATTGAAGACCTATAGGAACAAACAATGAAAGTCCATACTGCAGGATCAGCATGCCAACTAAATTAAGTTTATCCATTTTGATAAATTTCTTTTCTTTTGTTTTGCTTTGTTTTTTTGTTTTGTTTTGTTTTGTTTTGTTTTTGGGTCACACCGGCAGCACTCATGGGTTACTCCTGGCTCTATGCTCAGAAATCGCTTCTGGCAGGCTCAGGAGACCATATGGGATGCCGGGATTTGAACCACCAACCTTTCTGCATGCAAGGCAAATGCTTAACCTCCATGCTATCTCTCCAGCTCCTGATAAACTTCTGGACACACATCCATCATGTCTGTTTGTGATTCTTACTGTAAAGAAAAGTGTCTTATGGTACTTCTATCCTATCACAGAGTCTGTGAGCTCTGAGTACTGAGAGTTAAAATCTTAGAGAAGAGGCCTGAGCAATAGTATATGAGGAAGGGCGCTTGCCTTGAATGTGATTGACCTGGGTTAGATCCCTGGCACCACTATTGTTCCCTGAGTCCACCAGTGATCCTGAAGTGCAGAACCAGGAGTGACTATCTTCCTGGCAGAAAAATGTCCCAGCTCCTGCACAAAGCTCCAAAAGAAAATAATGGCACTGATATTTCACAGGTAATTGGATCTGGGTTGATACCTCTGTGGCATTCTCAAAAAGAGATGGGGGACAAATTTTTCTCTCTTCATAAACTACAGTAGCCCAGTATACCCTCTGTCACCTACACCTTGTACCCTCTAATAGGAAATGGCTCAATTCTATGATTTAATCTCAATTAAGCTTCCAAGCCACTAACTTTGTTTCAGGTCTATAAATTCTGGCCTGCATGGCCTCATCCTGCCACGTAACAGCTCAGTATTATATAGTAGTTAGCCCAGTAGTATTACAAGAAACTTAATGGAGAAATTACACAGTAATCTACCAAACTCAGTGAGCCTAAGCAGTAACACAGAAGGTCCAGCAAGCACCAACCACAGACCAGTAAATCCTTAGACACTGACTTCAGAAACACCATGGAAAGCTATAACAGTTATTTCAAATTGGTCCTTGCTGATCTAAGTTTTTTTTTTCTTGCTGGGCCACACCCTATGATGATCAGGGGTTACTCCTGGCTATGCACTCAGAAATCACTCCTGGCTTGGGGGGACCATATGGAACACCAAGGATTGAATTAAGGTTCATCCTGGATCAGCCGTGTGCAAGGCAAATAAGTGCCCTACCGCTGTGCTATCACTCCAGCCCCTGATCTAAGTTTTAATTCCATTTTAATGTTGGTAATTACAGTTGCCTTTGTGTTGTAACAAACAATATAAAGTAAATTTGTTTGTGCTTGCATGGTGACTATGGCTATGGTGGAAAATTGAGGACACTGGTGAAGGTCTCACTGATGGTGGGATTGGTGTTTAAACATTTAATGCCTGAAATGACTGTATTATGAACAACTTGGTAAGTCATGGTGTTATAATTAAAAGAAAAAAAGGAAGTTAGCCCTGAGCACTCCAGGATTTGGTTCAAAAACAAAAACAAAAACTAAACTTGGAGGAATGTGGTCACAAGGTTGACTGGCCCAATACCAAATGGGCTGGTGGGCGGAAGAGACCAGTGGGTGTTGTGGTTGAGACTGACTGAGAGCCAGAATAGGACCAGGGGTGCTGCGTGTCCCTGTTCTTTGGACCTAAGCCAAGAACTCAGAGGCCTCCAACTTCATCTCTGCCTCTGAGCTCCAGCCGAAGTGTCTTCCCCAGCCCAGAAGGGAAAAGAGAGAAGATGAAAGGTTTGGGACCCTCAGACACTATGTCAGAAAAACACTTCTGCCCTAACCTTCTAGTCAGGAAAGGGAGGACCATGACATTTAAGAGATCACAGACTGAGCTGGACGATTCATTTACTTAACTTTGTCATTTCTTGGTACCGGGTGGGACTTTTTTTTTTTTTTTTTGGTTTTTGGGCCACACCCCGTGACGCTCAGGGGTTACTCCTGGCTATGCGCTCAGAAGTCGCTCCTGGCTTGAGGACCATATGGGAACCGGGGGATCGAACCGTGGTCCATCCTAGGCAAGCGCAGGCACCTTCCCTCCAGCGCCACCGCCCGACTCCCCAGGTGGGATTTTTGTCTTTCCACTTTGCTGACAGAAACCAAAGCTCAGAGAGGTCAAGAGATTTGTCTGAAGTTTCACACAGGAGGCAGCAACCTCTCAAAGCTTGAGCTTTAGATCTGGTTGCTGGTGGCCTGGCAAGAGCAGGTTCTGTCTTCATTCTATCTACCGGGTAAGCTCAAGAGGTGCTTAGACTGAAGGAGAGGGGTACGCATAGAATGATTACACTCAATTGTAGGCTATGAACAAAAGATCTAGTATGGTAATAATATCCAAAGACAATAGAGATGAGTGTCCAGAGGACCAATCCATGGAAGGAAGCTTGCCACAAATAGCAAGGGAGTGCAGTTAGGCCAGAGAAGGGGCCACTATGACAATGATAGTTGAAAATGATCACTCTGGACAAGAATTTTGTGCTTAAAGGAGATAAAAATGATATGCATGATACCTCTTCAGTAACAATACTGTAAACCATAGTGTCTAAAGAAAAAAAGGAGAGGGGTAGCAGCAGGGAAGGCAGGAAGGGCAGGAGAGAAATGTGCATTGGTGTAAGATATTGGACATTGTATGACTGAAATTCAATCATGAACAACTCTAACTATATCTTGTAGTGATTTGATTAAAGATTTTTTTTTTTTTTTTTGGTTTTTGGGCCACACCTGGCGGTGCTCAGGGGTTACTCCTGGCTATCTGCTCAGAAATAGCTCCTGGCAGGCACAGGGGACCATATGGGACGCTGGGATTTGAACCAACCTCCTTGGGTCCTGGATCAGCTGCTTGCAAGGTAAACACCGCTGTTCTATCTCTCTGGCCCGGCGATTTGATTAAAGAATTTATTTAAGAAAAGTTGTATCTGCCTAGAACAAGATTTCCTCTATTCTTGTATTTAATTAGGTTCTATAGGTAATTTTCTATGCTTTGATACCCTCTCACTGGTTCATAGCTATTTCCAGTTTACTTATCTGTTTTGGGGACTGATTTGGGGACTGAGTTCAATCTTATTCCACAATGACAACAGTCTAGATCTGTATTTGATATTCTGGAATAAAGTCTTGTAGTTATTTTTTTTAATCTGGCAGAGTTTCTCCACCTGAATATTATTTCCATTTTGGGCCAACTGGAGGAGGCATCTTGTACATTGGAGAATGCTTAGCAGCAATCCTGGCCTTTACCCTTTATGTGCCAGAAGCCCCATTTGTGGTGGCCCAACATGTCTCCAGTCATCCCCATCTGGAGAAGCTGGAGCAGAGGTACAGCCTTGAAAGTTCCTGTTCCTCCATTTAAGCAGGACAACGTTGTTCTGAACTGACTTACCCCAAAGTGAGGCTTAATGGCACCACAAACAGCTACCATTCAATGACTTCTCCCTATATATTGGTTACCATGTGGAGTATGTCACAGCTATTTTCTCACACCCATGATCTGTTTTCCAGAAAAAAGAACTGCAGTACAGAGAGAGACTAGTGCTACCCCAGGACACAGCTAGAATGTGTCTCCCATTTCATTACCACAAATGAAATGAGTTAAAATGGCACAATTGAATTTTCTTTTTTCTTTTGGTTTTTGGGTCACACCCGGCAGCGCTCAGGGGTTACTCCTGGCTCCATGCTCAAAAATTGCTCCTGGCAGGCACGGGGGACCATATGGGGCACCGGGATTTGAACTGATGACCTTTTGCATGAAAGGCAAACGCCTTACCTCCATGCTATCTCCGGGTCCCTTCTTCTTTTTCTTTTTAGTCATACCCCACAGTGCTGGAAGCTACTCCTGCTTCTGTGCTTAGGAGTGACTCTCAGAGATGCTGTGGGACCATGTGGTACTGAGGACTAAATGTGTTTAGTTTTTTGAACCATTTCCCCAGATTCACAAATTGTCTTATAGTTCTAGAAAGCAGGAGTAAAAAATAATCAGTCATTGGCTGGGCTAAGATGCTTCTGGAGACTCTAGGGGAAGAGTTTCCCTTGCCTTTTCCAGCTTCTGTAGACCATCTGCATTCTCTGTTTGTTTTGGCGCTTCACCCAGTGGTGCTCAGGGCTTATTCCTGACTGCAACTGGGGGACCGTATGTAGTGCCAGGAATTGAATCCAGGCCGAACATATGCAAGCAAGTGTCCCACCAACTGTACCAGGCCTCAGCATCACCAGGTGTGGCCCAAACCTCTCTATCCCATCCAAAGTCTCATAAAGTAGAACAAAAAGACAGAGAGAAATAAATAGGTGGAAACATTATTCTAAGATGCTCAACATCCTGATAATCATTGCAGAAGTGATAGTACCGTGGTAAAGTGCTTGCCTTGCACAGGACCAACCCAGGTTCAATCTCCAACACCACAAATGATCTTCTGAGCAACTCTAGGAGTGATTTCTGAACATAATTTGTATCCCCCAAAACAAAACAAAACCCAGAAGTAATTAAGCATAGAAAATGAAAGAGAAGTAAATCATCAAGCAAAGATTATCTCCACATTTCCCATGAATGAAGGACATTGCTTTTTTTTTACTGTGTCTGTCAAATCCCCAGGTTATCATATTATAATATTATATAATTATATATATAACTTATATATGTATATATAATATATAATATATATATAACTTATATATGTATATACAATATACATATATATATATGACTTATATATATAAGTCAGGATGTGGAGCGTCCTCTCGTTTCACCTCATAATTAAAGGGCAATGCAGGAAGTCCTGTCCTGTAAGCAGGTCCTTGTTGTTAAGTCTTCTCAGTGTTAAGGGAAGACTCTTTTGAGCAGTTCGATGTCTGAGCAGTGGTAGGGTCTTCTGTGATAGAGGATTGCTTCCTGGTGATGTTATAGAGAAACTTGGATGTTTCTTGGAAACTTGGATGGCTTCCATGGTTCAGGGGTGAATGGAAAAAGCCCTTTCTTCTGAGGCCTGTGCTAGGTCGTTATGTCATAACGTTATGTATAAGATCCCTTTGTACTACAAGATTTGTGTGTTCCAATCTCTATTAGATAGGATCTTATTTGTATGTATAGTATTTTCCCATTTTAATGTGCCTATGCAAAAAAGGAACAATGCCACGTGGCGTTATTGGTGCATATGGGGGCCATTAGAACAAGTCCAACAATCCCCATGACATGGTTCAATCAAAGGAATTAAACTGGGGGACTCTTTCACCAAAATTCCTTATTGAACAGCTCATAAAGAGAAGATAAAAAGTGGTTAGAACCGTCTCTGTACAGGAGAATATTTAGAAAGACTTACGCTGTCAAAGAAAAAACACATAGAATATTCGAAAGAAATATGAGGACATTGCTTTAGAATGAGAGAATCCTTGGAGTCCAGTCAATGAAGAGAACAGTAAGAATATACCATATTTGGATTCCATAGCCTGACCCTGACAGGAGACTTTACCTCCCTGTGAGAACATTCTCACACGTCCATAGATTCATTTCTTTGTTTGTTTTGTTCGTTTTTGGGTGACACCCAGTGGTGCTCAGGGGTTACTCCTGGTCTGTGATTAGGAATTACTTCTGGCAGGCTTGGAGGAACATCTGAGATGCTGGCGGGGTTTGGCTGCATACAAGGTAAGTACCCTTCCTGCTATGCTATTGCTACAGCCCCCATAGATTCAGTTTTTAAAAGGTCAAATATAAAGAACTAACAGTCAGATGAAAATGAGAACAGAACAAACCTGAAAGCAATACCAAAAGCTCTGAGACAACTTTCCAGAATTCTGAGGGAGAATAGTTTCCACCCTAGAGGTACAAAAGAAGACAAATCAAACACTGAATGTACGGGCAGAATAATGGCATTTGGGGGCATACAAGCTTCACGAAAAGTATGTGCCACCCTATGTACCTTTTCCTGCCAAACTTCTGGTAGAGAGAGTAAATGAATACTCCAAAATGGGACTCGGGGGTATGCAGGGTATGCAGCAGCCAGACTGGGGTTGAGTGGGGAGAACCTGCCTAAGTAGGGAAAAGAAGATGAAGGAGATTTGGTCAGCATGAAACAACAACAACAACAACAACAACAACAACAACAACAACAAAAAACCAACCCATTTGCTGATGAGCTTTATCAGAGTGAAAAATCTTCCTTTAGTTGGCAAGTTTGGAAGATGAATTTATGGAAAGCAATTAAGTTCCTCTGAAAGACTTTATAATGCATGCCCCACAAACTCTTTTTCTTTCATCATTCCCCACACCCTGTGTGCGGCAACTCCATATAAAAAGAATGAGAGAAGTAGAATGCCTGTTGCAAATACAGGCAGGGGTGGGGAGGTAGGGGACATTGGCGGTGGGAATGTTGCACTGGTGATGGGGGGTGTTCTGTTTATAACTGAAACCCAACTACAAACTTGCTTGTCATCATGGTGCTTAAATAATTTATTTATTTTTGGATTTTGTTTTTTTGGTCACACCCGGCAGCGCTCAGACTCTACGTTCAGAAATCGCTCCTGGCAGACTTGGGGGACCATATGGGATGCCGGGATTCCAACCACCATCCTTCTGCATGCAAGGCAAATGCCCTACCTCCATGCTATCTCTCCAGTCCCTTAAATAAATATTTATAAAAAAAGAAAAGAAAAATACAACAGAATATATATCTGCAGGGGGGAACCTATCCAGCATTTCCCTGGGATCAGGTATCCTAACTACAGGACTCTAGGGTAAATCATATTTTTTTGTTTTTGTTTTTTTGGGTCATACCCAGAAGTGCTCAGGGGTTTCTCCTGGCTTTATGCTCAGAAATAGCCCCCGGCAGGCTCGGGGACCATATGGGATGTCGGGATTTGAACCGCCGTCCTTCTGCATACAAGGCAAAAGCCTTACCTCCATGCTATCTCTCTGGCCCCAGGTAAATCATATTTTAGGAAGCCATCTTAAAGCCCTGTCATAAAGTCTAAGTGAGTCCCTAATGCTGACTTTTCCAAATTTTCGCCTTTTCTTCTGTGTCTCATCCTCTATCTTTTCCAGAGAGATTTTCTCTTTTTCAGAGAGTTATGGGTTAATGTGAATCTTGCCTGGAATAGACACATTTTAATTTTAATATGAAATTCAAGAAAATCAACTGTTCTGTAGTTTGGTGGTGCTGGGGCTCGAACTCAGGACCTCTCAGTGTTCTATCTGTAGTGCTCTGCCATCTTAACACCTGGCATTCTTTCTGTGAGTCTCAATGTCCTACTCTTTGGAACTCTACTTCACCTACTTAGTAGGGTGACCACTAAACACCCAACAGACATAGGGCCTGATGGAAACTGGATGCCAGGATCTCATCATCTTTTTCTTTCTTTCTTTTTTTTTTTTTTGGTTTTTTTTTTTTTGGGGGGGGGGCACACCCGGTGACGCTCAGGGCTTACTCCTGGCTATTCGCTCAGAAGTCGCTCCAGACACGGGGGACCATATGGGGAACCGGGGGATCGAACCGCGGTCCGTCCTAGGTTAGCACAAGGCAAGGCAGGCACCTTACCTCCAGCGCCACCGCCCGGCCCCCTCATCATCTTTTTCATTGTTGCTTGCTTGCTATATCTCCCTGGTTAAGTCACTGGTTCTGTCTAGATTGGTTTGCTCTCCTGCAGAGGGTACAGCTATGATCCAGTGTTCCCCCATCAATGTTTATAGATTCCCACTCCAGAGGGAGTGCTGCTCCCCTTCCCACTCCTCTCTCCTGCCTGAACCAGACTGGCAAAAGAAGACTGTGGGGGAATAATCCTAGCTCTTCAAGTGCCCACAGTGAGAGCTGGCCCACAGCCAGCCACCACAGGACCTGAGATACAGAAGGGCATTTGTCTGGGAGGACCCACGGTTTCACATAAACTTTCATCTCACCTGGGTCATGGCCTCTCCCTTCTCCCCATGCTTTGCTCTTTGGTATGAGGTGAGAGGTGGATACTGTCCTAACTTGAGCAGGCCCTGTAGGCCTGTAAACTGGATGGAAACAGGGAGGTGGGAAGCATGCTTGGTGAGCAAGGGGGGCAAAGCAGCTGGGTTGAGGCTCCCTCATGCCTCCTGTGACTAGAGAAAAGGTACTTCTTTCACTTTGGGGAAGGCTTCAGTTTTCTCTGCTTTAGAATGGTGGTGATTGTCCTGCCTTATACTCTGAGGCCTACATTAAATAAGACATTTAGGGGCCCGGGAGATAACATGGAGGTAAGGCGTTTGCCTTTCATGCAAAAGGTCATCGGTTCGAATCCCAGTGCCCCATATGGTCCCCCGTGCCTGCCAGGAGCAATTTCTGAGCATGGAGCCAGGAGTAACTCCTGAGCACTGCCGGGTGTGACCCAAAAACCAAAAACCAAAAAAAAAAAAAAAAAAAAAAAAAAAAAAAAAAAAAAAAAAGACATTTAACTTGCAAATAGTGTGGTGTTGTAAAGAAAAGGGTTTAGACACAAATGACTTGGGTTCAAATTCCTCCCATCCTCTACACTTGTAAACAACTTATGTATCTTCAGAGCATCATTTTTCTATTTAGTGAGAAAGAAGAGAACTGCGTGGATAGAAAAGGTGGCAAGGACCATATAGAACAGAGGGAGGACTGTTCTGTCGTGGCATGTTTGAGTGAATGAAGGAATGCCATCCTGGCCTAATTCTTGTGGGATACTTCCATGGTAGTAAGTCTTCATGGGTTCAGAAAGACATTTTTTAGAGGAGGCCTTAATCATAAGCTTTAATTCTGTTGTGTTCCAAGGCAGACTCAGGGTTTTCACTGTGTTGCCTTGTCCTGGATGTCACCTCTAAGGTCTGCTGAGACCCAGGCTTATCTCTACTGTCCCATGAGGTTCAGAGTCAGACAATATGGACAATGTATCTCAAGCCACAGAGCTGAACCCAGATGATGGAGACTGAACCCTGTGTCTCAGAGGCAAGGTAAGCACTCTAACCCTGTAACACTCTGTCACATGAGGCCAAATTTTATATGCAAGCCCATAGCCTGTGGGCAGAGGGGCCCAGAAGCAGCAGTACAGAAGCCAGGGGCTCAGGTTGAGTATACAGGGCCTGGCTCTCAAGACCTGGGGATTCAAGGTGGGGAACAAGAGGCACCTGCCACTTGGGCAGAACTGCACTATTCCTTTGGGGACTTTCTCTATGCTGAGCTCTTCACCTTCCCCACCCCCATTCAATAATCATCACAGTACCCAGTGAAATATAGGCAAGAAAGGCTCAGTAATTAGCCCAAAGACACAAAGTGATGAGGATAGAGTCGGAACCCAATTGTTTGTTCTACCCTTCACCCCTGGAAGTGGCTTGAACAAAGGGATGTTCTGTAAAGGGTTGGAAGAAACTTTTTTTTTTTTTTTTTTTTGGGTCACACCCGGCAGTGCTCAGGGGTTATTCCTGGCTCCATGCTCAGAAATTGCTCCTGGCAGGCACGGGGGACCATATGGGGCACCGGAATTCGAACCGATGACCTTTTGCATGAAAGGCAAACGCCTTACCTCCATGCTATCTCCCGGGCCCCGGAAGAAACTTTTAAGGGTGAGAAAGATTTGTACATCAAGGAAAGAGTCAAGAAAGATGCTGGATACCTCTGGGACACATGTAGCACTGAGGGTGGGTGTTGCTGGGGTGGGGCAAGTTTTTAAAGAACAGATGTGTGGGGGCCTGAGAGATAGCACAGCAGTGTTTGCCTTGCAAATACTCGATCCTGGACTTAAGGTGGTTGGTTCGAATCCCGGTGTCCCATACGGTTCCCCCATTCCTCCCCCCCCCCCC
>PVKC010022089.1:0-17848 GCA_004027635.1 Crocidura indochinensis
TTCTTTCTTCTCTTTCTTTCTCTCTTTCTCTCTCTTTCTTTCTTTCTTTCTCTTTCTTTCTCTTTCTTTCTTTCTTTCTTTCTTTCTTTCTTTCTTTCTTTCTTTCTTTCTTTCTTTCTTTCTTTCTTTCTTTCTTTCTTTCTTTCTTTCTTTCTTTCTTTCTTTCTTTCTTTCTTTCTTTCTTTTTCTTCTTTTCTTTTTGCCTTTTTGGGCCACACCCGGTGACACTCAGGGGTTACTCCTGGCTGTGCTCTCAGAAATCGCTCCTGGCTTGGCGGACCATATGGGACGCCTGGGAATTGAACCGCAGTCCATTCTAGGTTAGTGTGGTCAAGGCAGACGCTCTACCGCTTGCACCACTGCTCCGGCCCCATCCCTCTCACTTTCTAATGAAGTTCTGTGGTACCATATTGGCATTTAGAATGAATTGTGGCTTTTCTAATTCCAAATTAATTCTTTTCATATGATACTTGAGTTGCATTGGAAAGAAACGTTACTTTTCACGAGTTAAAATTTTATGGAGCGGTCAATATGCAAACTTTATGAATTATTCACATTAAAACAGAAAGTCCTGAAATTATTTTTTGTAACATTATTCCCAAGAAAAATGTGATCTCCTGAGATTGGGAAAGCTGGGATAAGTCTTCAGCTCTTTACTGCACTAGAGATGGAAAGATTAAATACTTGTTAAAACAGATTTTTCGTGCATCATTTTGCTATTACACTTCAAGTTTATCTTGTAAAGGGAAAGAAAAAAAGTTGGCTCAAAGGAAAATTCAAAGAACTTTGTTCTGTTCCAACTAACCAAAAATGACTATAATCTAAACCTACGATTTCCAATATTTTTTCACTTGAGGGTCACTTCTGAGAACTGCTGGTCTATATAAAATATTACAGTTACATAAAAATCTGGTTACTGTTTAACAGGTCTATAAAGTTCAGGTACTTTTTTTTTTATTCGGCAGGTGAGGTTCTGGTACTTTCAAAGGTTAAGATTCTTGGGCTGGATAAATAGTCCATGTAATGATTAAGGCATTTACCTGAATTACTACTGACTCTAGTTTGATACCGGGTGCCCCTATTGGTACCTGGAGTATTAGGAGTGACTGTGAGCATGGTGTAGCCCCCAGCCCACTGGGTGTGACCTTAACCTTTCCTAAATGAAAATCTTATTTAGAACTATTTTATTTTATTTAATGATGTGTCAGCTAATCTCTAACCTCAAAACTTATCAGGTGATTGCACAGAGCAGCCTTTTCTTACTTTCCCCCATAGGGGATGGCAGTAGTTTACATGATTATTTCAGGGGTCCACTTTCCTGCCCCTTCAGAGGACACACACAAATCAGTTTTAGACTGTCTTATTCTAGAGAAAAGAGACAAATGAGACTCAAAGGGCCATGGTCAGAGGTGACTGGCCCAAATGCATCTAATGGGCTGAGCCCCATCAGCCTGACTTCTCTATATTGGTCCTGATGATGCCTGGCTCCAAGGTTGAGATTATGTTCAAGAAAACAATGCTGGGTCTTGAGTGCTAGTACAAGGGCAGATGCTTGTCTTGCACTCAGCCTATCCAAGCTTCAATCCCTGGCACCCCATATTGCCCCCTTTGTCCCATCAGAAGTGCTTCCTGAGGGTAGAATCAGGAGGTTGTCTGTTGAGCACTGTTGGGTATGGCCCCAAACAAAATCAAAAAAAAAAAAAAGAAGCAAGAGAACAATTTTTTTCTTCATGGTGCCATTCTGCAGTTCCAGTCCACTGTCCCTCATCATTTTTGACTTATTTCCCTTCTGATTCCCCATTACTCTTTTGACATCCAGGAAATCAGGAAGAAGTGGGGACCTTACTTCCTGGCAGGATGGGGGATTACCACTCTTGCTACCTCATACCTGATATTAGATGAGTGGATACAAAGATGACATGTCTTACAGATCACTAAGGATAGATCAAAATAGATTTGTACCATAAATATACGCATTCCTCATACTTTAATTATCAACTGGAAATATTGTGGCTTATTTGCCTGGCATTGATTTAAGCACTGTGGGGCTTCTTGCCTTAATTGGAAAGTTTCAGTTGGACAGCTAAAGCTAGTCAGTGTTGGAAGTTGATTGGTAGACCACAGTCCACACCTATAAGACTGGTTTTATCCCCAGTCCCATTAAAAATAAGAATCAATGGAACAGCAAGTCATTAAGCACAACAATCTGAACTGAACCAAGAAATGACTTGTTTCTGGCGACTGGTTAAAGGGAGCAGGTGGCTCTCACTTGTAGATGTGAGATGGGTACTTAGACCTATTTCATTTTTTTACTCTTTTTCTGTCAGCAGCTTGAAATATTCAAATTTTCTGTCAAATAAGTTAATGTGAATCTATTATTACTAGCTAACTTACATTTCCTGAGAATCTATCCCCTGTCCCCACCCCATCCAAGTTCTTCTCTGTCATCCCAGAATCCCACAGTGTATTGGGTCTCAGGTCTTCTTAGGTGGAGCTAATCTGAGGTAGTTTCTCAGACTTGAGTTATTTTGGATGACCTTGACTGTTTGGGGGCCAAATTGAAGTATTTGAGAGTAATGTACAGTTGATACACCACAGCTTGCTGGGCTGGCAAATGGCTATTCTCTTTTGTCCCAAGAATGATTTCCTGGGGTCAGAGAGATAGCATGGAGGTAGAGCATTTGTCTTGCATGCAGAAGGACAGTGGTTTGAATCTTGGCATTCCATATGGTCCCCCCCAAGCCTTCCAGGAGTAATTTCTGAGCATAGAGCCAGAAATAACCCCTGAGTGCTGCTGGGTGTGACACAAACAAACAAACAAACAAACAAACAAACAAGAGAATGATTTCCTCACTGACTCTCTATTCCTGTATTCTCCCAAGATTTCCTAGATTTCAGTGTGATTAATGGGAAGCTTCTAGATCTCTACCAGGGCCTTACAGTTGGTTCTTTGTAAATATTTGGACTAGAGCATCTCATCATTTTCCTCTTGATTATCAAGGTGATGACAGTTCATTCGAACGAAAATGAAATACTGTTTTTTTCTTTTATTAGGATGCAGAAGAGATACACTCAGATTTTTGGAACGTTTCTAGTTAGCTAGATAGTCACTTTAATAAAGATCTGATGACTGCTAACTTCCTCTTGGAAAGGGTATTGGCCAAAGAACCTGCTAACTATTCTAATGTCTTATAGCACGATAAGGGATACAGTGATAAAAAGGATAAGTCGAGTATAATTCTCTCAAATGCTGTGTAGCTAGACCTTGTTTATCATTCAAATGCAGTATAATGCAGATGTAGATATGGCTTGTTTCACACACAAGAGAAAATGACACGATTGGATTTATATTTTAAGAATCAAGGGCCAGCACAATGCAGCTCATAGACTCCAGTCTGGCTCAATAGTTGAGCTAACCTTACTGACACACAGCCAATGTATCTGTCCAGAGATTGACCCTGGCTGCTTTTGAACTGGGGTGGCAGAAATGAGAAATCATAAAATACTATGTGGTCTTACAAAACAAATTTACTATCTGGCCTTTTACAAAAAAATATTGGGTGAGGCCTAGTTTAAAAGATGAAAACATTCTTTCTGTTTCAATTTTTTTAAGGTTTCTGGGGTATTTTTTAAATAATAATTTTTTGTGACCAATATATTTAAGATACATAGTGAAAATGAATCAAAGCCATTCCCACCACCAGGGTTGTCCTCCCTCCACCCCTTTTCCCAGCATGTATCTCATATCTCCCTCCTTTGCCCCCACTCCTAGTACTAGTTTAACTATTCCCCTCTGTGTATAGTTTGTTGTACCTAGGGTATCGATTCTGTTGAATTTAGGTTTGGTGTTTAAGTCTGATCATTTTTTATTACATTCAATGTTAATAAGGCTGTTTGGGGCCCGGGAGATAGCATGGAGGTAAGGCATTTGCCTTACATGCAAAAGGTCATCGGTTCGAATCCTGGTGCCCCATATGGTCCCCCGTGCCTGCCAGGAGCAATTTCTGAGCATGGAGCCAGGAGTAACCCCTGAGCACTGCCGGGTGTGACCCAAAAACCAAAAAAAAAAAAAAAAAAATAAGGCTGTTTGGTTCTGGTACCATTCATTTTTATTTTCCCCCTCAATACTTGAGGCAGAACAAGAAAATTCAAGTTGTGTGGTTCTTCTGGAAGAAGACAAAAAAAGGCAAAAACAAAATAAAACAAAACAAAAAACAAATCAATAGTTTTTTTTTTAATAAAAAAGAGAGTAACTAATAAAAATAAAAAGCATCCAGCAGCAAAATAAAATAAAAATAAAAATAAAACCACCAAGTAATAACCCCAAGAGTGAAAAAGAAAGAAAAGAAAAAAAGGAAGAAAAAAGAAAAAGTTAAAAAAAAAAGGGAATTCTGGTATGGCAAGGCTTTGTGCCCCCCCCCCTTTTTTTGCATAGACACAGTAAGTATTACGGAAGTAAGAAAGGGAATTCCCTTGGCCTCAGAGATTTAGGATTTCTCCACCCTTGAAGTATACTGTCATGGGAACAACTACTGACTCTGTACATGATAATAACCACACCCTAAGGCCTTTTTTATGGTGCCAGGAAACTTTCCACACAGTTGTGGATAAAATCAGTCCTCTGTAGCTAGAGACCTTGGTATTTGCACAGATCATATGACAAGATCTAGGATAAAGTCTTTACATTTCTAGAAGTAATGTTCCATCTTTGTTGTAGTCATTCTTCAATTATAAGTGGCCTTGGTGTTTTGTTCATGACAACCAATCATGGTTGTCAAAGTCAGTATCAGTTTTTAACCACACGCAGTGGTGCTCACTGCTACTCATAGTACCATGCTTGGGGGGAACTTTTCAGTGTTGGGATTAAACATGATCCCTATATCCTCCAGCCTTATGAGGCATCAATTTCCTTGTCCTCAAAATATTCTTTTAAAATTATCAGAACAATACTGTACAGGTCAAATCACAGACCACAGTGGTTCACTGAATTTAACACCCCACAGAGCTATTTCAAAATTTCCCCTCTATGTATTTGTTTTGTCTGTCCTTATCTTTGTTATCTATTTAATAAGGAAGTCTGTAGAGTGTCCCTCCATTTAAAGTTTATGTTAGAACCAAGTCAAGGGGATTGTTGGACTTGTTCTAATGTCCCCATAGACACCAATCATGTTATGTGGTATTGTTCTTCCTTTGCATAGGCACATTAAAATGAAAATTACTATATATACAAACACATTCTTATCTAATAGAGATGGGAACACACAAATCTTATAATACAGCGGGACCTTACACCCTGAACATTGTCATAATGACCTGGCTCAGGACTCAGAAGACCGGCATTGTTTATTTACCCCTGAACTAGGGATGCCATCTACAAAACAACCACGGTTGTGTACAACATCACCTGAAAGCAATCCTCTACCAGGGAAGACCCTACCACTGCTCTGGCATAGACCTACTCAACAGAGACTTCCCTTAACACCCAAAAGACTTAAAAACAACAATGACCTGATTTCAGGTCTCTGCTTCACCCTCTAATTGTGAAGTGAAACTAAAGGACGCTCCATATCATCCTGACTTTGATGGACATATTCCAGGATCCTTAGCTACAGAAACCTGACTCTAACAACAGTGACTGTGTGAAAAATAAAAATGTATTGACACTACAGACAATGACTTGGGTTGGACAACCTGGTATGCCTGGAGCCTAGAGTTGGTCTTAAAGCCAGAAAACTTCAGGGGCAAGGCCTCCTTGTATTTAGGCCAAGGTTTTTCCTTTTCATATCCCCTATATTTTGATGGGCCTATGCAAACAATTGCCACACCGTCTTTGCTGTGATCCTTTGATTCATCCTTAACAAAATAATGTATTATGATCAACTGTGTCAACAATACTATACCTTTAATGTTAAAGGAGTTAAATAAATTTTGTGGCTTTTGATTGCTTTGTGTACTGCTAAGAAATGTTCTACAATCTGGGGACTTGAGGGACAAAGTAATTGTGCATGTGTTTTATTTTATTTCTCTTAATGGATTTTGGCTGAAAATTCAAAATTAGGGTGTCAGCAAGGGGATTTCTTTTGAGAATTCTGTTTATGGGTGATTGCCTTCCCACTGTAACTTCACCTTGTCCTTTCTTTGCATCTCTGTCTTCATAAAATAAAATAAAATATAAAATAAACTCATCAGAACAAGTACACAACCAATCTCAGGAATCCCTTATATTTTCTTTCCATTTTCTGATATTTTTCAAATAGCTTTTGTTTTTGTTTTTGTTTTTTGGGTCACACCCGGCAGTGCTCAGGGGTTACTCCTGGCTCCATGCTCAAAAATTGCTCCTGGCAGGCACGGGGGACCATATGGGGCACCGGGATTCGAACCGATGACCTTTTGCATGAAAGGCAAATGCCTTACCTTCATGCTATCTCCCGGGCCCCTCAAATAGCTTTTTGTCCAATTATTTTGTCAGAAACAATGTGCTATCTCTGTTTTGTATCTTTCCCTTATTAGGAACAGTTGCTATGAAGGAATAATGTTCAATGAAAACCTTTGGACTTTGGGTGCAAGAATTTAGGCTACAAAAGGTCGGTGGAGTAGCTAGTGCTCAACGGATAGCTGTGGAAAAATATTGGCACTGGGGTGGTGGGCTTGGTGTGGTACCATAGTAACTCCTAAAGCATAAAAACATTTGTATGCTTGCAAACATAATTTTTAATTTTCTAATTAAAAAATTAGAAATGAAAGTTTATTTACATTTACATTTTTAGTGTTTTTCTTTTTCTACATTTTCTTTTCTTTTTTTTTCCATACCCAAATGGTATGGCCACTTTATTTCTTTAATGTACCTTTTTCTACACTTTCTACTTGAAAACTTATCTCCTGAGCCATTATAAAATATTAGAATTCAATGTCATGTCCACCATTTCTCTTAAACTTCCACTGATAGTAAAATGCATTTTGTATTATGACATTTCTCAGGAGAGCAAACTGTTGGAATAGCAGATAAAATATCAGAAAACATCTAATAACCAGATTTATCTAGCAGAATCCTCAAGTATTATCCTGAAGTCAGGAGGTGAAAGGATATTCCAGATAATGG
The DNA here is from genome assembly GCA_004027635.1 of Crocidura indochinensis. NCBI lineage: Eukaryota > Metazoa > Chordata > Mammalia > Eulipotyphla > Soricidae > Crocidura > Crocidura indochinensis. The sequence goes on from PVKC010022089.1 coordinate 7,100, forward strand.
AGCATCATTTCAGAAATTCTTATCTTTCTTCTTTATAAAATAAGTACTCACTCTATGACTTTTTAAAGAACTCTATAAGATTATTTTGGAAGAAATATTTTAGTATAAAACTAGAAGCTCTCAGCCAATTACACATTAATTTTATTGTTGTCATTTAATACAATGCCTGACAATTTAATACTAAGAACGTTAATACAACTATATCCCTGAAAATAATTGAATTGTAATACAACAGGCTTTTCAAAAAATTAAATTTTCTATCAAATGAGAATCAGTTGGAATACTAAATCCTTAAGTGCTCTTGATTAACATTTAAGAACCTGAATACATTTGCATACATGTGTATTAGGAAAGCACTATTTTAAATTAGCTCAGATTTGAAATAAAGATTTAGAAGTTTTTGCATACCTCCACTTTTACTTTGTTAATGAAAAGAGAGTAGTTTTTGAACCAAGTGAGAAATTCAGACTATAAAAACCATGCAACAAAATAGAATTTTATCTATTGTTTTATATATATGCAAAATCTAGTCTTATCATAAATTCATTCTAATTTCTTTCTATTTTATGTGTATTTTTTATGGTTTTTTTGGGTCACACCTGGCAGCGCTTACTGGTCACTCCACTCCTGGCTCTATGCTCAGAAATCGCTCCTGGCAGGCTCGGGGGACCATATGGGATGCTGGGATTTGAACCACTGTCCTTTTGCATGCAAGGCATACGCCTTACCTCCATGCTATCTCTCCAGCCCCAGATAATTTATTCCTATTTTAAAAACGAGCATTATAATTTTTTTTCAATTATTTTGATGCACAGAATTCTGCTTAATAAAGAGATCACCGTAATGTGGTTTTATGGTATCTAAGTTGGTGATCTTAGAGGAGTGAAATAAGATGCATACTCAAATTATGATAGGCTGATTAAAAATCTTTGTGCTCAGAATATTTAAATAGCAAATATAGCATAATCCATGTTTACCCACCTTATTGCTTAGCTATTTCATATCTTGGTAGATGTCCAACCAAGATAAATGCATGTGTTTACAAGAAAGGGTGATAAGACTTCCCATTAGTTTTATTAATAATAGTCATAATCCAGAAAGAATTCAAACTATCAAGAATTGGTACACAACTATAGTTTATGTACACAGAAAAAGGTGAGTGAGTTACTAATACATGAGTATGTGACATGTTTATGGCCGAATATCACAAAAATGTTGAGCAAAGAAGTCAGATACAGAAGTTTAAGCACTGTTGACTCTATTTCTATGTGATTTTAGAAAAGACAAAGCTACTCAGACTAATTGTTTCCTCAAGACATAAAAGTAAATTGTCTGATAAGGAAGTGTGAGAAAAATTTCTAATGTAATTTGAAAAAATTTTTTTGTAATTTGAAATTTTTTTTTTTTTTTTTTTTTTTTTTGGTTTTTGGGTCACACCCAGTGACGCTCAGGGGTTACTCCTGGCTATTCGCTCAGAAGTCGCTCCTGGCAGGCACGGGGGACCATATGGGGAACCGGGGGATCAAACCGCGGTCCGACCTAGGTTAGCACAAGGCAAGGCAGGCACCTTACCTTTAGCGCCACCGCCCGGCCCCGTAATTTGAAATTTTTAATGGAATTGTTCATACTTTTATCTAGTGGAAGTTTACATGTATGTACACATTTGTCAAAATGCATGTATAATTTGTATGTTTGTTATATGCAAAACTGTGCCTCAGTAAAGTACTGTTGGCATGAAAAAAAAAACAGTACACAGTTCATGTGACAGGAGATTTGGGCAAAGGACAACCTCACTAATAGAAAAATCACTATTCTTCTAGTGATTTTTTTATAGAATAATAAGAAGTAGTAGGGGCCGGGCGGTGGCGCTGGAGATAAGGTGCCTGCGCTAACCTAGGACGGACCACGGTTTGATCCCCCGGTTCCCCATATGGTCCCCCATGCCTGCCAGGAGCAGCTTCTGAGCGAATAGCCAGTAGTAACCCCTGAGCGTCATCGGGTGTGGCCCCAAAAAAATTAAAAAAAAAAAAAAGAAGTAGTGATAAAGAACATAAAAGCCGTTGTTGATTCCTATTGGTCATCGTTTTATATGAGGCAAAGTTGGGTCATACCTGGAAAGTAGTAGGAATTGAGGACTTATAGAGTGGAAAATGTTCAAAAGTGTTCAGTATGGAAGGGAGTTATAATTATGACAAGCTGCTAAGATTCCTTATTGGGTTTTAATGACATTTTGTGATAGTTTAAGCAAGCCTTGTAGATTAATATACTTAGTTGATTAGATAATGAGGAAAATGAGCTTCATCTCTATAAAAACTTGACTCAAAGAGAAGCAAATTAGCAGATAAATAAATCATAAATTATTTGAAACAGTTATCTGTGCATGTTCTTAATGTTCCACCTACATGTGTCATTTTATTGCATTTGGTGATTTTTAAGAACCATAATACTTGTCTTATAACACTTATAATAGAAATAAGAATTGTTTTGCTTCTATTTATTATATGTCATCTTTTCAATTGGTTTCAAAATGGGAGACTGAAATACTCTAAACTTTACTCTTTTATTTTCTTCCCTTTTTTGACAATTAGTATCCCAGAACCTGTAGTTAGCCTTATGACTGGATACTTCATGGGTAAAGACACCCTGTTTTTTTAGGCCAAGTAAATTTCCTCAAAGTTTGCTGTGCCTATGCAGCCCACACACACAGAACAAATAAACAGACAAACAAAAACCAACCCTGTCACCCTCCCTTTTTTAAAAAAAATTATAGATAGGGGATTCTGACTTTTTTTTATAGAACCCTGGGATATTAATTACTTTATTTTACCTTATATATCTGCATCTTTCTTCAAATTGAGAAAAGAAAAAAGAAAGAGAATAGGGTCTGGGTCAAGTGGTCTCAGGTGCATTGGTAGAGGAAAAAAAGGTCAGAACTAAATATCTCAGCCAAAGTCAATGACAATAGAATCAAGAGACCCAAACAATAACAGTCTACACCCCAAATGGAACTCTGGTAGACCAGAGGGCTAAGGGATGCACACTGAAAAGTTTGGTGGAAGGAATTCCCACTGGTGGTGGGAATGGCTCTAATTCACAGTAAATGTATGCTTGAAATCCAATTATGAAGGACATGTAATTCACAATGGTCTCAATAAAAACAAGAACCAAAACCATGTCTACACACTTTTAAAATTCTTTTTGGTGCTGGGGCAATATCACAGTGAGGAGGACGCTTGCTTTGCACATGGCTGACCCAGATTCAATTTCCATCATTTCCTTGAGTTTATTGAGCCTGCCAGAAGTGACGCTTGAATGCAGACTAAGCCCTGAGAACCCTGGGCTGTGGCCCACAAACAAACAAAATGAATTAAAACTCTTCTCTTTTTAAGTCTTTTTAAGGTAAATTAATGTTTTTTAGCTATTCACTCTGATTTTTTAAATCTGTTGTAACAGAATTTCAAGCACTCAGTAATTCAATATTCCAACTCCAAACCTGTCACTGCCCTGTCCTGTCACCAATGACTGAGTCACTCCCTCACCCCATCCTGTTTGCTTAGTAAACTTCTTGATTTTTATTTTCTTATTTGGCTTATTTGCTTATTGTGACACTGCTTATACTCATGTTGACTGTTATGGCTTTGATGTACAGAGTGACCTCACGTCCACATTACTGAGATGACCAAGATCTTGACTAGTTATCACCGGCACTCTTTCCCCTCTTCCACCTCCCTCCTTAACAAGGGTCCACACTGCCTTCCTTTGTTCCCTTCTCTAGTCCAGAGCCAAGGGTTTGCCACCACTTGACACTGAAGAACCAATGATTCTTAGTGGTCTTCGGATTTAGAACTGAAGTGGAATGAACGTGAGTCCTGAAAGGGGAGACTTGTGCTGTGCTGTGAAAGGTGTGGCAAAAGCAGACATGGAGTCCAGTACACAATACAGCCTGCCTTCTTGAACTTCTTGAACTTGATAACTCTCAATGTCACTCAAAAGAAGACAACACGACACACGTTACTATACTGGGGAGCAGTCACCAAGGAGACATTAAAGATACAAATATACACAAAGAGCTCACCTCGGTTATTCCTCAAATGATAAGGAACTCTGTTCCCACCCAGTGATTATGTAATTGGTGAATGGTGACCTCTGTACTGTAACTAGGGGAAGTTCCGCGTGTCTTCCTCCTTTCATCGCTGAAAAACAGAAGCATCCCAGGAGCTCTATATTTGGGTTGGACTGTGGAGACTGTCATTGACAGTGTTTTCCAAATCCCGCCACTTGTTACTCTCTTTTTTCTCAGAATAGATTGCTCTAGATTCTCTGGCAGGAAGCTGCCGTCCAACAGAGAGGAGGCACTCGGTCTCACAAATTGATTGAGCTGACATGCCACTCATATGTTTTTATATAATTGGAACTATATCAATATTTTTAGTATCATAGTAATGACTACAAAGTGTATACACAGAACATCTTTAGGTGACACTTATTAACTCCTCAGCTTTATAATCTTTGGAGTTATGCTGCTAATATTTACAAGGGACCTACCTGCCAAGTGCTTACTCAGTAGACTATTGTTAGTCCTAACATATGTCAGACTTAAAAATCAAAATTACAGTATATAAAACGCTCCCACGTTTTGTGCTCAAATGTATCTATGACTGTAGTCCTATAAATTTACCACAAATGTTACATAATAGCCACAAATATGAATACAATGTTAGGGCAGGTTATTCTTTTAAGAGGAATGTGATGAAATTTATTTCTATGTCTCACTCAAAAAATAGCAGTGCCATCACTGGACATGTAGGGACTCCAGAAGAGAATTTTCTATACTTAGTTATTCTAGTCAGGAAACTACATTTAATGATGTATAGTTATTGGAAAGTAAGAGGCTGCTTTGCCATCTTCAAGTTGGTATGAGGACAAATAGGAATAGGTATGCAGTTTTCTTAAACTGAGTATTTTTAAACAAATATTTGCATGGTTGCTTTTGTGACAAAAATGATATTAGTTGCTGGCAATTTAATTTTGAATGAAGTAGAAAACTAAGCTCCTGATCTTCATGGTGCTCAGTCTCCTAGGTCAAATAGTCAATACAAGGGCTATTGAAACACACATTTAAAATGAATTAGACTAGTTTTTAAAGAAGCGTTTGAGGATTGCAGCAAAATGGAGCAGGAGATATAGCATTTTTTGATTATTTTCTAACCCTCACATTCATGGCTTCTCCACCAGATTACTTATGGGGAATCACACATTACTAATGTATCCCACTTTTGGTTATTTCTCATTATGTATGAGATAATATTGACACATAATGAGCATCCAAATTTCATATCTTGCAGCAAAATTCATTTTTGGTATTGGATGTTCTATGGGTTTTTTTTTTAGTAACCAGTAGCCCTTATAATAGTACCAAAAAGAAAGTTTCAATGTCGTGAAAATCCTTTGTGCAGCAACTATTCATCCTTTTTGCACCAACTATTCATCCTTTACTCCCTTCCTAATCTTGGCAAACACCCATCTTCTTATTGTCTCCACATTTCTACCCTTTCCAGAGTCAATCCATTTTTCATGCAATGGCAATAACTCTTTCTAAGATGATGACCATCTCAATCAGGCTCCTGTCTCCATTATTCTCTGACTCAGCTTGAAACACCAATGCCAGTCTTGCAGTGAATGGCATACTAAATGGAGACTACTCTATGTCTAAGTGTGTGTCAGGACAATGTGATCAGCAAAGGTAATCTCATATGGCAGAAAATATTCAGAGATAATGAGGCAGTTACTTAACTGGAAAAACTTAGGATATATTGCTTAGGTGATGTAATGGAACCTAAAGGTGAATGAAGAAGCCCACCAAGAGGATCTTGAACTGATCTTCTATGCACAGGACACAGCAAGTGCAGAGGTTATGGTGTAAAATATATCTCCACACATTGTGAGATCGCCTCATATGCTGTGCTTCACCTCCAAGTGGACAGGTCTGAAGAAGCAGGATATTCACAAAGAATTAATAAAGCAAACTACTTAGGAGAGAGTCATGGAGTCAGATTGCTTTTTGCCTCGTGGTTTCTCTGCCTGCATGCATCAAAAACCAAATTGACTTCCTTTTTTCTCCCAGAACAAATTCACCAGGACAGGACAGGGTAGAGTGATCCAGGTGGGCTTTTACACATCAAAGGGCAAGACTTAAGGAAAGAGGAAGATGGGGGGAATGCTTTTATTTTGGATTAATAACTGGATATCATTTTACAAGCCTACCCTTTTTGTTCAAAACAAAACAAAATTTAGAAGGCTACAAAAGTTTTGTTCTACTGTTTTCTGTTAGAGGTGGGAACCCCAGATCAGAACATATAAAAATGGTTGTTACTTTGCATAGGCATAGTCAAAGTTGGCTGTAAAAGCATCAATGGGTAGAATGTATACATCATTCTCAAAACAGTCAGCTTTTTTTCCATATCTTTGTTTTATACATATTGCAAGTCTTTCATAGACTTCTCTGAACATAAACATTAGAACCTTTCTGCAGATACACTTAATTTGAAAATTCTTAAACATTCTTACACCAAGTACTGTAATGCAAGTCTATAGCATCCAAGTTTCTTTTCCATAAACTTCTATAAACAAAATCATAAGAACATTTCTGCAAATATATACAGTTTGAAAATAAATTTGCTAACACATTCTTTTTTTTCTTCCAATTTTGAAAGAATTTATAATTTATAAAGTACACATTTTCCTCTACAATATTTTAAGTATATATTTCCACTAACAATAAGACCCATAATACCTGTAAAAAATAGGTATTTGTGATATTCAATTAATGAATAAAAATGAAGAAACATTATATTTTTCACATTTTTCCTAACTTTGTTATTAAGTTGTAAAAATATTGTATGATTGTGTTCTTTTTTTTTTTTTTTTTTGGTTTTTGGGCCACACCCAGTGATGCTCAGGGGTTACTCCTGGCTATGTGCTCAGAAGTAGCTCCTGGCTTGGGGGACCATATGGGAAACCTGGGGATCAAACCGTGGTCCATCCTAGGCTAGCGCAGGCAAGGCAGGCACCTTACCTCCAGCGCCACCGCCCGGCCCGATTGTGTTCTTAATATTTTTTTTCTTTAAAAATTGACTTTATTGGAATAATTTACCTACTACAAAGTGTACCCATTTAAATTGTACTGATCTATGGTTTTTATTTTGTCTATAGTTAACAATTACCACAGTGATGTGATTTTTATTATGATAAAAATTTCATAGACATTTCACTGTCGTTCCCTATTTTATCTCACTTTTACTCACCCTATTTTGCTTATATGTGATCACCAATCTACTAGTATATTATTTCTTTTTTTTATTTACTTAAACATCTTGATTACAGATATGGTTTTGATTAGATTTCAGTCATGTAAAGAACACCCACCTTCACCAGTGCAACATTCCCACCAGCACTGTCCCAAATCTCCCTCCATCCCATTCACCCCCACCTGTACTCTAGACAGGTTTTCCAGGTCCCTCATTCAATCACATGATTATGGTAGTTCTCAGTGTAGTTTTTTGTTTGTTTGTTTGTTTTTGGGTCACACCCGGCAGTGCTCAGGGGTTACTCCTGGCTCCATGCTCAGAAATTGCTCCTGGCAGGCACGGGGGACCATATGGGGCACCGGGATTCGAACTGATGACCTTTTGCATGAAAGGCAAATGCCTTATCTCCATGCTATCTCCCAGGCCCCACTCAGTGTAGTTATTACTATAACTGCACTCACCTCTCTTTGTGGTGAGCTTCATGAATGAGCTGGAAGTTCCAGCCCCCCTCTCATTGTCTCTGAGGATTGTTGCAAAGAAGACTATTATTTTTCTTAAAACCCATAGATGAGTGAGACTATTCTGCATCTCTCTCTCTCTCCCTCTGACTAATTTCACTCAACATGATGGACTCCATGTACATCTATGTATAGGAAAATTTCATGACTTCATCTCACCTGACGGCTGCATAATATTCCATTCTATATATGTACCACAGTTTCTTTAGCCATTCATCTGTTGAAGGGCATCTTGGTTGTTTCCAGAGTCTGGCTATTGTGAATAGCGCTGCAATAAATATAGGTGTGAGGAAGGGATTTTTGTACTGTATTCTTGTGTTCCTAGGGTATATCTGTAGGAGTAGAATAGCTGGGTTGAATGGGAGCTCAATTTCCAGTTTTTGGAGGAGTCTCCAAATCGCTTTCCATAGGGGTTGGACTAGACGGCATTCCCACCAGCAGAGGATAAGAGCTCCTTTCTCTCCACCTCCCCACCAGCACAGATTGTTCTCATTCTTTGTGATGTGTGCCAATCTCTGTGGTGTGAGATGGTATCTCATCGTTGTTTTGATTTGCATCTCCCTGATGATCAGTGACGAGGAGCATTTTTTCATGTGCCTTTTGGCCATTTGTATTTGTTTTTTATCAAAGTGTCTGTTCATTTCTTCTCCCCATTTTTTGATGGGATTAGATTTTTTTTCTTGTAAAGTTCTGTCAGTGCCCTGTATATTTTGGATATTAGCCCTTTATCTGATGAGTTTTGGGTGAATAGTTTCTCCCACTCGGTGGGTGACCCTTGTATCCTGGGCACTATTTCTTTTGAGGTGCAGAAGCTTCTCAGTTTAATGTATTCCCATCTGTTGATCTCTGCTTCCACTTGTTTGGAAAGAGCAGTTTCCTCCTTGAAGATGCCTTTAGTCTCAATATCATGGAGTGTTTTACCGACGTGTTGTTCTATATACCTTATGGTATCAGGTCTGATATCAAGGTCTTTAATCCATCTGGATTTTACCTTCATACATGATGTTAACTGGGGGTTTATGTTCGCTTTTTTGCAAGTGGCTAACCAGTTCTGCCAGTACCACTTGTTGAAGAGATTTTCCCTGCTCCACTTAGGATTTCTAGCTCCTTTGTCAAAAGTTAGGTGATTGTATGTCTGGGGAGCATTGTCTGAGAACTCAAGCCTATTCCACTGATCTGACGGTCTGTCTTTGTTCCAATACCATGCTGTTTTGATAACTATTGCTTTGTAGTACAGTTTAAAGTTGGGGAGAGTAATGCCTCCCATACTCCTTTTCCCTAGGAGTTCTTTAGCTATTCGATTTATTGTTCCAGATGAACTTCATAAGTATTTGATCCACTTCTTTGAAGAATGTCATGGGTATCTTTAGAGGGATCACATTAAATCTGTACAATGCTTTGGGGAGAATTGCCATTTTAATGATGCTAATCTTGCCAATCCATGAGCACGGTATGTGTTTCCATTTCCGTGTGTCCCCTCTTATTTCTTGGAGCAGGACTTTATAGTTTTCTTTGTATAGGTCCTTCACATCTTTGGTCAAGTTAACTCCAAGATATTTGAGTTTGTGTGGCACTAAAGTGAATGAGATTGCCTTCTTGACTTCCTTCTCTTCCCCATCATTATTGGTGTATAAAAAGGCCATTGATTTCTGTGTGTTGATTTTGTAGCCTGCCACCTTGCTATATGAGTCTATTGTTTCTAGAAGATTTTTGGTAGAGTCTTTATGGTTTTCTAACTTTATGCCACTAAACATGAGAACCTAGAAGAAATGGAAAAATTCTTGGATACTTATAACCTTCCACATTTAAGTAAGGAGGATGTAGAATATCTAAACACCCCCATAACCACTGAGGAGATGGAAAATGTAATTAAACATCTGCCCAAAAAGAAAAGCCCAGGCCCAGATGGATTTCCTAATGAATTTTTTCAAATCTTTCAAGAGGAGCTACTACCAATCCTAGGCAGGCTCTTCCATGAAATTGAAAAAAACGGGAACACTCCCAAACAGCTTTTATGAAGCCAATATCACCTTGATACCAAAACCAGACAGAGATGCTGCCCAAAAAGAAAATTACAGACCAATATCCCTGATGAATGCAGATGCAAAGATCTTCAACAAAATACTAGCAAATAGGATCCAATGCATCATCAAGAAGATCATACACTACGACCAAGTAGGTTTCATCCCGGGAATGCAAGGATGGTTTAACATCCGTAAATCTATCAATATCATACACAACATCAAGAAGAAGAAAAATAAAAATCACACGATCATATCAATAGATGCAGAGAAAGCATTTGATAAAATCCAACACCCATTCTTGATCAAAACTCTCAGCAAGATGGGAATGGAAGGAACTTTTCTCAATCTAGTTGAAGCCATCTACCACAAGCCAATGGCAAATATTATTCTCAATGGAGAAAAACTAAAGGCCTTTCCTCTAAATTCTGGTACAAGACAAGGCTGTCCGCTCTCACCACTCCTCTTCAACATAGTACTGGAAGTGCTTGCTATAGCGAACAGGCAAGAAAAAGATATCAAGGGAATCCAGATAGGAAAGGAAGAAGTCAAGCTCTCACTGGTTGCAGATGACATGATACTCTACTTAGAAAACCCTAAAGACTCTACCAAAAAGCTAATACCTTCTTATAATGAGCACTATAATAGGAATCTAAAGTATCAAAGTTCCTTTTTCATTGACTTCTGTGGACAAAGGTAGAAAATTTTAGCAGACATAATTTTGAAAATAAGTTACTAAATAATATACACAATCAAACATCACTCCAATTGGGAAATATTCACGAGGATAGCTGAGAACCATTAAAAATTCCTCCAGAAATTAGAAATCGAGCTCCCATATGACCCAGCTATACCACTCCTAGGAATATACCCAAGGAATACAAAAATACAATACAAAAACCC
>PVKC010022090.1:0-17840 GCA_004027635.1 Crocidura indochinensis
GAAATGGGAAATAAATGCTGCTTGGAAGAATGAACACATTTAAAAATGTAATATGAGGGGCCAGAGTGATAGTACAGCGGGTTAGGCATTAGTCTTGCGTAGGACCAAAGTGGGAATGATCTGAGTTCAAATCCTGGCACCACACATGGTTCCCCAAGACTGCCAGGAGTGATTTCTGAGTGCAGAGCTGGAAGTAACCCATGAGTGTCACTGGGTGTGGCCCAAATACTCCCAAAATATATAGTATGAAAGGATGGGGGCCAGAGTCCAAGCAGTCTCACGTGCATTAGCATTAGTGGTGTTAAGAAAGGATAGAACTAAAAAAAGGGATAGAACTGGGGCCTGAGCAGTAGTGCAGTAGTAGGGTGTTTGCCTAGCACGTGACTGATCAAGGATGGACCTCAGTTCGATTTCCAGCATCCCATATGATCCCTCTGAGTGCATAGCCAGGAGTAACCACTGAGTGTCACCAGGTGTGGCCTAAAAACAAAACAAAACAAAATCTCATAAAAACAGAACTCATGTGAAGAAAATTAAATGAATTTATTAGAAAAGAAAATATGTATATAAGTGAATATGCTCATTTCAAATCTATGTTGTCATGTGTCAATTCTACTTACAATAGAGTTTTGATACAAAAAAATCAGGACAGACTACATGAAGAGATGCCCAGAGAAAAGACTGGAGGGTGTGTGGAGGTAGACAGCAAGTTCTTATTCTTTTGTACTTAACATTTTTTGTTTTTAAAAAAATCTTCATTCAAGTACTGTGGTTACAAAATTATTTATGATTGAGTTTCTGTTTTTAATATGTACACCACCCTTCACCAATGCGCTTTCACTACCACCAATGCCCCATTTTCTCTCACACTCAAACACCCACAGCATGCCTGCCTCTGGGGAAAGCATTTTAAGTTGCTCTCTCTTTCCCCTCTGACATTTGTTTTGCACTATTGCTAATGACTGGGTACCATGCATGCCACTTTGTCCCTTTTCAGCACTCAGTTCTTGTCCAGATTGATCAGTTTCAATTATCATTGTCATAATGTACCCTAACTGCACTTATCGCTTTTTGTGACAAGATTTTTTGGACTGAATCTACTGGCTCTGATCTCTATTGTCTCTGGATATTATTAACATCCTATCTTTTATTTTGCATAGATAGCACAAATAAGTGAAGTTTTTTTTTTATGTTCTATTCCATTCCCTCTGACTCATTTCACTCAGCTAATAATTTCCATATTTAGCCGTTTATTAACAAATTCCATGACTTTTTTTCCTCACAGCTACACAGTATAGCACTGTGTAGACACTTGGGTTGTTTCCAGATTCTGGCTATTATAAATAGTGCTATGACAAACATTGGAATGTAGAGAGCTTTTCTGAATTGTGTTCCTGGGTTCCTAGGGTATATCCTTAGGAATAATATTGCTGGATCATATGGGAGCTCAATGTCTAGTTTTTAGAAAAATATCCATATTGTTTTCCAGAAGGATTGGATCCTTCTACATTCCCACCATTAAGGAATGTCGGGCCCTTTCTCTCTACACCCAGGCCAGCACTGGAATCATGACCTTGAACTTAGATCTGAAATCGCAAAATACATATAGAAAAATATAAGAAGAACTCTACATGTTCATGACTTTAGAGTGATTAGAATGTATTGACTAAGACGATCAAGGTTCAAATAAACTCATCTACTTCAAATTGAAAACCTCTGCTATCCAGAAGACACTAGCTAACCTTTAAAAAATGGCCATTCTTAATGAAACATATATGTCTAGTATAAATTTGAGAAAGGGTTAATACCAAAAATATATAAACACTTTGAAAACAGACAAATACATCAACATATAACTGGAAAATCTGAATTGATATTTTAAATGAACCATACATGTTTTTTTTTTTTGGTTTTTGGCTCACACGTGGCAGCACTCAGAGGTTACTCCTGGCTCTATGCTCAGAAGTCACTCCTGGCAGGCTCTGGGGACCATGTGGGATACCGGAATTCAAACCAAGGTCCTTCTGCATGCAAGGCAAACAGTCTACTTCCATGCAATCTCTCCAGCCCCTGAACCATACATATTTTGACAAGGATCTGAAAATGTGTTTGTCATTACTCACTATCAAAGGAATACATATCAAATAAAAATGTGATATTCCCTCAGAGCCAATGACAGTAGCCTATATAAAAAAAGTAAAAACAATAAACATTAGTGGGAATGCTGTGAGAAAGGCACTCTTTTTTTTGAATATTTTTTTTATTTTTTTATTTTAATCATAGTGGTTTACATGTCATTCACAGTAATATTCCAGTTACATATAAACATTGAATCAGGGGAATTTCCATCACCAAGTTGTCCTCCCTCCACGTTCGTTCCCATTCTGCCTCCCATATCCTCCACCCTCTCCCTGGGGTCTTCTAGATTGAGTGACTCCCTCTGTTTCTGATTTATTACTTAGTGATCTTATATCTAATTGGGCTTGGTGTCTCCATTGCTTCTCCCTCTGATTGGGAGGCAGGATTAGATAGTTTTGTGGTTTTGTTTGGGGAAGAGTACCGTAATAGAATGGGGTAAAAATTAAGTATGCCTACAATGGGCAGAGTCCTTCTAGCATCCTCAGTTTGAGAAAAGGGGAAAAGAAAAGTTGAAACACCACAACATTTTACAAAGACATATCAAATAAGACATCTAGTGAGCACTGCAGCGATAAAGATATGCACCACATGTTGCCATGGTCTTGAGATAAAAAACATGACAGAGCGCAAAAAATCAAAGAGAAAAGAAGAAAGAAAAAGTGCATATATTAGTAAAATAGTGGACTACTACTTATATAGCTACACCAAAATAAGGTCGACAAAAACTAGATAAGAGAAAAATAAAATAGTAATAAGATAAATAAATTAAAAAATATTATTTTGAGCTTCTTGTCTCTCTCTCTTTTGTGTTTTTTGGGGGTCCCACCCGGTAGTATTTAGGGGGATACTCCTGGCTCCATGCTCAGATACTGCTCCTGGCATGCCAGGGGACCAAGTGGAACACTGGTATTCCAACCGATAACCTTCTGTGTGAAAGGCACATGCCTTAGCTCCATGTTATCTCTCCGTCCTCCCCCCCCTTTTTTTCCCCTTCTGCATAGGCACATTAAAAATTGGGGTCATTCGAAAAGGAAATCTCCTTTGCCTAAGAGATACAGGGTTTCTTCCCCCTTGGAATATATCATCATGGGATTATCTATAGACTCCTTTCAAGTTCATTTGCTCTCTCCTTGATGTTTTTGTGTTGTATGGAAGACTTCTGCTCTGGTCTGTATAATAACCTTTGTATCTAGAGGTCTCAGTCTCTGCACAGGTCAAGGAGTAGAACTTACGATGAACCTTTGTTCGTGATTTCAAAAGTTCTGTTTCCTCAGTGTCATTTTGATCTGTCTTTTGCAGTTGGTGGTCTTGGGCCTTGCGTTGATCCTCAGGAAAAAGGCACTCTTAATTTACTATGGGTCGAGATGAAATATGGACCATTATCTATATTAAACACTATATATATTTAAAATAATTTTAATAATAGAAATTATTGCCATATAATTATTCTACTCCATTACCGCTTTAAAGAAGACCAATTTACTAATTCTTAAAGTATCGAAAAATATATTAAGATCTATGTAGTGTGTTAAATGTTCATTGCAGTACTCTGTTCAGTAATAGACAGAGCCATGGAACCCCCCAATGTTTAATTATCAAATAACTACATATATAGTTACAATGGAATACAGCTTAATTTTTAGAAAATATGAATTCTTAAATTTTGTTGCAACTTAGAACCAGAATGCATCATCTAAAGAAAGAAAATAAGACAGGAAGATGGGAACATACCAGATTGTCTCTCTTATATGTTACAAATAAATTAATAAAAAATGGAATGGACAGTATCCAATCAGAACAAATCTGATAAGAGAATCAAAGTTACATGTGTGAAAGGGGTAACTGTAAGGAGGTTCTGCTGAAAAGTAAAATAGGTTAAGGGTTCTTGGTGCTTTTGGTCCTGGTGGTGGTTTGTAGGCCAAAAGTATAAAAAGTAATGCTAGTAAACCATGCTCTCTCTGATAAATTAAATATTCTATTCCTAGTTTCCTACTTCTCAGTCAAATGGAATTAATAAAGATGAGTAATGTTGACAAATAAAGTGAAGGAATGCTAATGATTCTAAATTACTCCTGTTAGACTTTGAAGAGAAATTAAGGGCATATTTATTCTTGAGGCCTGTTTTTCCCCCTTTAATACAGGTTTTTGGTTTGGTTTTGATCATTACAATGGCACCCTAAAGCAGAGCAGAAATCAGGGAGCAGGGATATTTAAACAGTCACACAGTTAATAGGATTTACCTGTGTGGGAAGCTCTAACAAAGGGAATGGGAATGTCTCACTGTCCAGGTATACGTGCAGTGCAACCTGTCTGGTCTGCGAATGTGACCTAAGTGATGGGGAGTGACGATGTGACCTGGAGAATGTGACCTATGTGACTAGGGAGACATGACTTATGTGACCTAGCAGAGCACTGGAGGTGGGCTCCATTTTGACATGCCAGGTGTTTGCTCTATCAGGCGCTCATCTTCCTCTCCCCTGGTGGGGGAAACGGGGTGCCTAGGCTTACAGGATGCTCCTTGCAGGGCTTCTGTTCAGTGGGCATGAGCCTGCCCTATTTGAGTGGTAATCTCAATGGGGTCCAAACCTGTCTCTGGAAGGTCCTGGCTACACAAGGGAATTATATTAAACCACGTATTATTTCTCTGGTCCCAAGATAGTTTTGTTAACCTTGTCTGTCTTGGTTTCTCTCTCCACTTGATGTAATATGCAATGTTTGGTTTATATTCTCAAGAAAGAAAGGACATTCTCATGATAGAAAGGTCAAAGGATATCTGAAGTCTATTTCCATTCTTAGAAAGCTTTCCTAGGCTTACACATGCATAAAAGTTGAACCAAAGTATTGTACATGCATAGACAGACACTTTCACACCCACATTTCTATATTTTCTGACACAGGTAGATATACACATTGATAATTACTGTGTACATAATAAATATGCACATCTCTACACTATTAAACCTATAACCTAGCTACTACATTCTAGGGTCTGTCTTCCTTGAAGTTTGGAATAAGTTTGTTTTAGTTGAACCAAGTTTGTTTTAGTTGAGTCAAGTTCAATATCTTATATGTTCAATATTTGCAAGAAAGGGTAAAAAGGATATAAACTTGTGAGGAGTTTACTCCATACTATATTTTCTTTCTTTCAAGTACCTTCCCTGTTAGACTTCATTGTTATACTTCTTTTATAAGATGTGAAAGTTCCTTTGTGCCCTGGAATCTTTTTCCTAGAATCTGAACACACAATAAAAACTAGATACAATAACCCCTTTTACTTTTTAAATACTGATTCAATTCTTTCTAGTGTTTTCTTTAAATTCCACTAGTTTCTTTGTTTTATTATATAGAAATATTTAAATAAAATAGAAAGTTTATTATTGTCTCTGTTTTGTGATCATGCATTTTTTCTTCATAGCAAACTGGATTTCCATAGATACATGTTTGGTAAGTATTTAATTTTTTTATGGTTTGGGTCCACCAAAGATGAATGCATATCCATTACTATATGGAGCATTCTTCTTGACTCTCAGAAGAATCTGGAATTCAATTCTTTGGTTGTGTATGCTAACTAAAGTTAAGATTAACAAAGCCCCTTTTTTATGCCTAAGATTTACTGAATGTGATTCTAGTTAACTTGGCAAGTTTTATGCCAAACATTAATACTAGATAGATGCTTGTATTTCAAAATAAATGGAGTAATATTAATAAAAACCATAAATAGCACTAAAGAAAATCAAATGTCAAAGTTTTTTTTAAAATCCAAATTAAACAGATTTCCCCTCCCTATTTCCCTTAACAAGCAGCACTTTTGCTTTTTATGAGTTAGAACGAGCTAAATATAGCTCTTGTCTTTAGGGATGTGGTTGATATTTTGCTAAACTTCTTTAATACAAGTTTTATTAATAAGTTATTTTAATTACTGGAAATGAAAAAATTAAATGCCCTGAGTCTTCACTGACCTAGTTTAAAGGTCCAGTTCGAAATAAAAGAAAGTTAATGGAAAAATAGCTAGAATTGTAAAAATACCATTTTACTCTCCGTCTTGGTAATAACTGGAGTTGAAAATGAGTGAATGGAGGCGTCACCATGACAGGAGATTTTTGAGAAGTAATTATAGAACTAAAATAGCAATGAACAGTCTCAGTATAGAAAATCAATCATAGTTCTATGGAAATCACCAAATATGTCACACTTGAAATATTGGGTTTTAGTTTTGCAACTGTTTTTTCATTGTTGTGTATCAATCATTGGCATTTCACCTTATAAAGGGGTCAGATCAAAAAGCAACTTGTAGGATAGGCCTCTTTGGCTTGTCTGCAGTCTTTTTCTATTGCAAGCCCAAATGCTGTCCATAAATGTTCAGCTTGGTCACATTACGGGAAATATAAAGATGATAGTTGACCTCAGGAGTCAGGCCACAGAATGGATATAGTTTTGGCAGTGGGTCAAATGTCATGTGTGCCAAAGATTCATCTGAGGTTGCAGGCAAATTCAGTGAGGAGTGATGATTTTCTAAACCTGTCTCCCCATCATTTTATGAAACACTAATCTCTATTCAAAATGGTTAGCCATGCCTTTCGATAAATGTTCTTTTACACTGGAAGATTTTTCTTCTTTAGAGCATTTTATATGAGCAGTGCTTTGGGACGAAATTTAACTTTTTACTATGATACTGTGAAAACTATAGTGCATACATTGAAGTTAAAAAACCTCAATGCTATTAAATAATTTTAAAATTAATCATTAGAGCATCTTTTATAATACTTTTATCTTCATCTTCCTGTCACTTATGATTCACTTGATAAAGATTAATGAATTTTTTGAAGGAAAGAAATTCATTTTGCTTAATTTTTTGGGAGGGTCACATCCGGCAGCCCTCAAGGGTCACTCCTGGCTCTATGTTCAGAAATTGTTCCTGGCAGCCTCGGAGAACCATATGGGATGCCAGGATTCGAACCTTCGTCTTTCTGCATGCAAGGCAAATGCCCTACCTCCATGCTATCTCTCCGGCCTCATTTTGCTTAATATTTTTATGGCATAATGTAATACTTGTGTAATTAACAAATGTAAATAAGCAAAACAAGAAGATAATGTTCACCTTTTAGATGCCTAGAGATAAATATTCCTCGTGCCATTTTATATATATATGTATGTAGAGTGGACTCATATTAATACAATTTGTTAAGTATATTCAACAAAGAATAGGAAATTACATGGTATTTACATGTGCGTAGACATTTTATATGTAACATTATTATTTTTAGTGAACAAAATATATTATAATATTCTTTCTTTTCCAAATTTTGATCTGGAGAGATACTCCAGTGGGTAGGGTGGGTAGGACTTTTGCTTCGTCTGTGATCTACCTGGGTCCAATCTCAGCACCTCATATGGTCCCCTAAGTCATGCCAGGTGTGATCACTGAGCACAGAGCCAAAAATAATCATTGACTATAGCTGGATATGGCTCAAAACAAACAAAAATACAACAGTATTTTATTCATAATTGTGATAATATAACTGTTGTAGTTTGAAATGTTCACTTGGTTGTAGTTTCTATTCTCATTCCCACAGAGCCAGATATTTACCAAGTACTTGTAGTATACCTGCCCCTGTACAAATGTCCTAAGTTGTTTATAGCCAATGTCTAGTTTTTTTGAGGATAGAGATGCATAGTTATTGTTTGGTGTCCATGCCATATAGGTTATTTCATATTTGAATTATATCACTGATTAATGCAAATGCACATAATGTGATACAAATTCAAATTAAGCTGCAGATTGCTCACCAAATTCAATATGTTCATGAGAAATAACGTGTAGATTTGGTTTTTCTGCGCTGCTACAAGTTTTGAAAGGTAATTAAAAGAGTTGCTCAGCCATATTGATTGTACTAATTACCAGTTCAGTAGTTTGTTCTTCAGAGTACTAGAGTTTATATGCCTTAGATCTTTAATTAAGGTATCACAAAAGAGTATTTGATAGAGGGAAGAATGATGCAATCAAGTGATGGGAACAAGAAAAGGGTTGGGTCATAGGGTAGATGTTTTAAAGGTGGTGGAAGTTAAAATCCTAATCTTACTTGGCCTTTCATTCCCTTTTCAGAAAAAAGAAATCAGTGCCAACTGTACCAGTGGGTACTCCCACTCCACCTTATAAATTTTCAGTGTTCCAGCTTCCAAAAGACATTACTGTTCATTTTGAGAAACATTGAACTTCTTTTCCATACAGGAGTTTCCATTACCTTTTGTATAAACCCGAAATAATATCAACTATGGCCCAAACTCCTTTCCCTATTCCAGTAAAATAGAGAAAAAGAAAAGAGGAAGAGGAGAAGGTTTGATAGATTTTTGAAAGCTTCAAGGAGATTAGTTTTGTTTTGAATTGATCCTCTGCTCTCCTCTTCTCTGGAGAGCTGGACAGATATAACCAAGGTTGTAAAACTTGCCTGTGCCTGCAGCTTGTTCAAATCCTGGCACTGACTGTGGTCACCTGAACACCTCCAGGTGTGGCCCTGGAGCACAAAAACTAGTGCATCTCACTTAAAACTAAAAATCTAAAAGAGAAGGGAGAAGAATATATTTAGTTGGTCAACTTTACATATATACTTTACATAGGTTTCAGAAATTCTGTCCCAGAGTATCATTTCAGATAAAGATGTTTAATTTTTCAAAACTTCTTATTAACTTCATTTTATTCAGTAATGAATATTTAGAAGAAAATGAAAGATCAAAATGTAATGGAATTTAGATTTTTCCCATACTTTCGATTTTTCACAATGAATTTTTTAAAGGAGATCTTTTACGAGAATATGGTGTCTGAACTAAGTTTTCCAACTGCTCCTGTAAGAAATTGCAACCATCTCCTGAGAAACATGGAGAATGGCTTGGCAAGTTAATCCCCCATCTCTATAGATGAATCTGCATGTAAATTGACTTTCCCCAAAATATAACTACTAAAGCTTGCTGTTGACTGGAAACCTTATTAAAACATAAACAGTTGATTGACACATTTTATTGTCATATGTATCATTCATTGTATTATTCAATAAAGGGAAATATAAAAAAATGACAGTTTCCTGAGGTTTTCTTTTAATCTTTTTCATATTAAATAGGCAGAGGTGGCTGATGAAGATAGTTTGAAATATATCCACACATAAATGAATCCAAGCAATTCCAACTTATATAAGTGTTACCTTTATTGCAAGCATTGCCTTAAAATATACAATTTTCTGGGTTGCTATCAGTCTATAGACTTGATATTGTTTCTTTTGGAGATAATTTTTTTCCTGGAGGTTCTTGAATTCCTCAGCCATATACCCTTCTTAACTTAGATATAGAAAGCATATTATCTTCTTTTCTTTGGGGAAGTTGGGTCACCCTTGCAGTGCTAAGGTGTTACTCCTGGTGGGCTTGGACAACCATATGGGGTTATGAGGATTGAAAACTCTCTACTACTCTGTACTATTGTTCCAATCCCATAGCATACTATCTTCTAATGTCTCCGTTACTCTGTCATGTCTGTACCAATAATGTTCCTCATGATTGCATTGGTTCTACTTAGAAAATACAATATAGTTGTCCCATACAAAGATGGGAATTACATCTGAAAAGTGTTTTTAGCTATATAGCATAACATTCACAAGTTCTGGAAACAATGTTATATTCTAGGGACATATTCTATGGTGTAAGAGCTCATTAAGGCATTAAGGCATTTTTCATTGAAAAGTATATTTTTATTAGCAGGAATAGAATCTGCTAACCAGAATCTTTGGATGCAATTGTACATTCTAGTTCATGGTAGATTATTTTATCAACATAATCTCTCCATAAAGATAGCTTTGGACATTTGGACATATAGGGTATACTCTATTTCTCACTTCTTGCTGTGGCAAAAAAGAAATAAATTGTTTGGGTCAAAATATAGGTGATGAAGCTAACTGAATAGATGTTGTACATGCAGTCTGATGGTCACATTAATTTATTTCAGCTTTTCGACTTGTCTTGTACCTTCTGGGCAACTACAGCAATAATACCACAAACTGGCTTTTGTGAACAATAGCAATTATTTCTCACTGTTCCATGAAAGTTAATAAAAAAATTGCGGGCTGATTTTTATCTAGTGAGGATACCCTTCTATTGGTTTTGTACTTTTGAAGCTATTAAAATTATTATTATTGTTATCTGGAAGCAGGCCACAGTGTATAGTACTTAGGAGCTATTTTTTGCTCCATGTTTAGAAGTGACCCTGGCATTGCTCTGGAGACTATATGAGATGCTGCTGGTTGACCCAAACTGTCTTGCCTATAAATTTTACACTTTCAATTTTCATTTTGTTATAAATATTTTGTTTCACTCTATATTTATTCTGTTGCTGTTTTTCTTGAAGTGTCAGTTATCTCACCCTTGGTTTTTGAGCCTTTCTATTTTTGTTTGCTTGTTTTGAGGTCACGCTTGTCAGTTTACAGAGAGTACTCCTGGTTCTGCACTCAGGAATTACTCCTAGAAGGCTCCAGGAAGCATATGGGATGCTGGAGCTCAAACTCAGGTCAGCCTAATGTGCTACTGGTTGTGCTATAGCTCTGACCTCATGATCCTTACTTTTTGAATGTAGTGTTTGTCAGGGGTCACACAATTGGTTGTAGAGCTCACATGCTGGGAAATACATGTAAATGACACTGGCCATCTCAACAACAGCACTACAAATATCAGCCTTGATAATGTGGTACAGAACCAATAATGACTGATCTTCTAGCTTCATGCCTGTAACTCAAGTGCTCTACTGCTAAGTCATATCCTCAGTCCTCTTTATCAGGTTACTTTGGACCTGTTGCTGTTTTTTTTATAAGGCCACTATTCCTATTACTAAGGTCTTTGCCTTCATGAATAACTCATATCCCTAAATCCCCACTTCTAAATATTATAACATTGGTATTCAACTATGGAAT
The DNA here is from genome assembly GCA_004027635.1 of Crocidura indochinensis. NCBI lineage: Eukaryota > Metazoa > Chordata > Mammalia > Eulipotyphla > Soricidae > Crocidura > Crocidura indochinensis. The sequence goes on from PVKC010022090.1 coordinate 11,085, forward strand.
TTGTGGTAGATAAATATTTAGACCATAGTACATCTAAATAGAAAGTTGGTGGGGGTGACTCTTTGACATTAGTTTTATTCTATTGTGTTCATTAGGATGAAAAGATCATTGTCACTGTCCATAAAAACAATTCTTGTGCAAATTCCCAAGAAACATCTTTTTTCCCAAGAAGCCAAGAGGAACCTGACATTACAGTGGGCAGGATCATTTTCTTGCATTTGCCCAACTTGGGTTCTATTTCCTCACACCCCATATGTTCCTCAAAGCTACTGTAGGTGTGATCCCTAGACACAGCATCACGATCATTTCCTGAGCTCTTCCAGGTATGGCCCTCAAACAAGACATCAATACCAAAGGAAAATTTGCCATTTTATTGAAGCTAAAGATCCAGTGGTCTAGTTGACCATCATTTTATGTGTGAAGGTTAGAACAAAACTAACTTGGAAAATATAGACTAGAAAGTGATGATACAAAGTTTTTTTAAAAGAAAAAATTAATTAGGGAGGACTTATTTATGTCTATTTCAGAAAAGAGCATGCAGGTTGGCACACTAAGACTGAGTTGGAAGCTGCCTTTTAGGAAACTTGTTCCACAATTATATTAGATAATAATGGGTCAACCGGAACCCCACATATGCAGGACATCAAGGTTTTTGGGTACCTGCAGGCAGAAAGATAAATTAGCTGTATATTAATACCATAAATGTGACTGCTATTATTACAGAGTTTTGTCACTTTTCTTCATGCTTAAGCCCCATGTACATACACACATGAATGACTTCTTTTAATAGAACAATATTGAGCTTTTAGGATCATCATTAATAATAATTATAAATATTAGCATTTAGTGTGTGCCCCGTTCACAGAAGTGACCTTAATTTCCAATTATGATACCTATCTTACTGTACAGTAGAATGAGATTTTGACAGTTAAAATAACACACCAGTTAGACACTGAACATATTTGAACTATATTTTAATAAAGCCAATCAACTAACATATTATTCCTCAAAAATGTCTTTCATGTACAAATAAATCCTTTCATTTGTTCTGCTCTTCATCATCTAGGCTTTCCTTAAGTTGCTTAATCTTTTTCTTCTCAGATATGTCCTACTTCTGCTTCAGTAACTACGTCAATCTATCCCTCCAGGCTGTGCAAAGATTATGGAAATGGGACAGTCCTTGAAATTAGAATACTTTCATAAACTGATTGGCCTTGGGCTAGAAATTGCTCTAAGCCCTTGTCTTATTTTCAAATTGAAGATAATAGAACATACTTCCTTTTTTTGGAAAATATATAAAGTGTGTGTATATGCTTAGTATTTTTTAATAAAAACTGTTTCCTAACTATTTGTCTCCAGTAAAAAATTTTGGGGGGGGGGATTACATCCAGCAGATATAAAAGCCTACATATAATTTTGCATGGGGGATCATTCCTAGCATGACTTATTGGACATCATGTCATTACAGAGATCAAATCAGAGTTGGCAGTCAGTATGAAAGACAAGTGCCCTATCTGCTATACTATAATTCTGAGCCCTACACCTAAAATTATTTTCTGGAAGGGAAAAGGAGGCTCCTGTAAAAAAAATCTGGCAGAAGTTAGACTTATTCTTATTTTCCTACAAAGAACAATTCCTTCCTCTATTCGTAGTCCCATTTTTCTCTATGGATTCAAGTGGCAGGGTCGATGTCCCAAGTCATGAACATCAAGTGGGATTCAGTGCAGTTTGACAACTACTTCATGGGGCTGGTTAGATGTAATATTTGCACTGTATAGGTTTTCATGGCTGACTTTATTCATATGTGAACTCCCCAGAATTTCCCCTGATGACAAAGATAGATAGACATGAAAGCAGTAGTCTCTCTTCTCAAAGGTATTATCTCCCTTCTGTGACTTCATATGAGTCACCTGTAACACCTTTCTTTATTTTCCAAACCCTGCCATGCATATAATACTTTGGGGAATTTTTCATACATCAGATATTAGATTAACTTTAAATAAAATATCTGAAATTTACTTGTTTTAAATAGGTTATTCTGCTTAGCTACTCTGTACCTCAATTTTATAATCTATGTATATTTGGAAAATATAGAATGTCAATGGCTGCCATAAGGTTATGAAACTCTAAGACTTGTATAATATCATGTATTTCTTGGCCTATAAATCCTTTTCAATAAAGGTTGCCTATTTATCTTGATAAATTTTCAGAATATTTTATGCTCATAAGTATCCCTTTCTTCCTTACTAGTTTTATGGATTAATGATTTATTTTGGGGATTTTGGGCCACACCTGGCAGCACTTAGGGGTTACATCTGGCGCTGTGCTCAGAAATCACTCCTGGCAGGCTCAGGGGCCATATGGAATGCCAGGAATATAATCCAGTTCCATCCTGGGTTTGCACATGCATGGTGAATGTCTCACTGCTGTGGTATGACTCTGGACCCTTAATGAAATAATTTAAGCTTGAAATTTCTTTTTTTTTGTTTGTTTTGATTTTTGGGTCACACCTGGCAGCGCTCCCTCGAAGGTCAGGAGACCATATGGGACGCTGGGATTGGAACCACCGACCTTCTGCATTTGAGGCAAATGCTATCTCTCCAGCTCCAAGCTTGACATTTCTTTTTTCCTCGACTCTCTTAATTTCTGTCTCTCTCTGTTCTCTTATTTTCTTCTCTTTGCTGTTCTCTGAATAAACTTATATCTTATTATTCTCTGTCTAATCTACTGTATCTTCTTTTTGTAACCATATTTTTATTCTTATTCTCTATTAGTCTCTCTTTCTTTCTCATCTTCTTCTCTGTCTAAATCTATCCTGTAAATCTATCTTCTCTCCTAGTCTCTGTCTCCGCTCTTCTTATTCTCTATTCGTCTCCCCCCTTTGTCTCTTTATTAGTCTCTCTTTCTGTGGGACCCCTTCGTCTGTCCCCTCCCCCCTTTTATCCTTTCTCTCTACCTCTCTCTAACTCTTATTCTTATTCTCTATTAGTTTCTATTTCTATGTCAGCTCTTCTTATTATTCTCTATTCGTCTCCCTCTTTGTCTCCGGGCTTCCTCCTTTTATCCTTTCTCTCCAACTGCCTCTTTTCAACTGTCACTGTCCAACTGCCTCTCTCCAACTGTATCCTTTGGCCTCCCCTTCAATCTCCTTTATTTCTAAATACAAAATAAATACAATACATAAAATAAATGCAAAATACTCTAAAATTCCCCCTTTTTAGTAAACACCACTAATAAACAATGCAACAATATATATGACTCACAAATCCTAAGCAAAACCTTCATGAAATCTAATCTAAGATATAAGACATTAATTACAATATACATCTACAATCAATACAAATTTCAAAGCGAAAATTACTCCCAAATGTAAAACCACCGAAAAATATTTTTTAAAGCAGAGTCGAGTAAAAAGCAAAAAACATCATTTGGGAAAGTATCGAAGTACAACAAAGTCACTAACCTAAAGTTGTTATAAAACCAAAAAAATTCCTAAAAATAACAATTAAGATGGGGGATAACAATACTTACAATAGGCAAAAGAAGACTAGTATCAAATATAAATCTAAAGACTACACTCAGAATAAAAATGCAAAAGGTGACAGCCCTTCGAAGTCCAAAGCAAGTTTGCAACGATGAAACAGGGTGCTTCTGGATGTCCAGAGTTCAAAGTGGTTTAAACTAAAAGTCCAGTCTGAAATTTCCCAAGTCGAAGTCCAAGTTCAAGCCAAAAGTCATTTTCAGAAAATCAGTCCTCTTGTATAAGGTTTTTCTTTCTGAAACTTTTCTGATTAAGGCCCTCCATCAGTTTCTGAGCAGGCTGAGGTTTTTGAAAAAAGGATTTTAGGCTACAAAGTTATAGTTCTGAACCACGGATGGGGGGTGATTCAAGTTTTCCCCTCTTTTGTTTTAATGGCCCGTGTGCCCCTGGAAGGGGTCGCGACCATCTTTAAACATGGCTGCACGTGGCCCAGGGTTTGGGGCTCAGTCCATTCGAAAAAAGCCAAAAGTAAACTGAAAAGCAGAAATCTCACCATGATTGCTGTTTTCTTGGGTGCAGGATTCAAGTCAGAGTTCAAGAGCCAAAATGATGCATGAAAATGTTGTTGGGTAAATCCTTCCGTCTTCCCTGTCTAAATCTTTCCTCTTCTCTGTGTAAATTATATTCTTTCTGCCTGGGCCCTCTGTCTCAGCTCTTTTTCTTATTCTCTCTTAATTTCTTTTCCCTCTCTGGGCCCCTTCTTCTTATTCTCTATGTATCTTCCTTTTCTCTTCTTCTCTGTTCTCTTATATCTTCTTTTCTGATTATCTATTTCTTCTTCTCTTTGTATCTATCTTAGTCTTCTCTATTTCTTCTTCTCTTCATATCTTCTGTCCCTGTCTCTGCTCTTCTCTTCTTCTTCTCCCTTAATCTCTCTCTGGCTATTTATCTATTTCTTTCTTCTTCTTTTTCTCTGTTTATCTATCTTCTCTGCTTAATTATATATATATATTATTCTTATTCTCTATTATTCTCTCCCTCTGTCTCCAGCTCTTCTTATTCTCTATTCATCTACTCCCTTTGTCTCTTTCTCTATTAGTTTCTCTTTCTGTGGGACCCCTTCGTCTGTCCCCTCCCCCCTTTTATCCTTTCTCTCCACCTCTCTTCAACTCTTATTCTTATTCTCTATTAGTTTCTCTTTCTATCTTCTTTTCTTTGTATTTATCTAGTCTATCCTCTTCTTCTTTTTCTCTCTTTCTTTCTTGAGACAGAAAGAGAGACTAATAAAGAAGAATAAGAAGAAGGGGTCCCACAGACAGAGAGAAACGAATAGAGAATAAGAAAAAGAGCTGAGACATATAGGGGGACGGATAGAAAATAAGAAGAGAGGGACGGATAGAAAATAAGAAGAGAGAAACGGATAGAGAATAAAAAGAGAGAGACGAATAGAGAATAAGAAAAAGAGCTGAGACAAAAGGAGGGATGGATAGAGAATAAGAAAAGGGGGATGAATAGAGAATAAAAAGAAGAGCTGAGACAGATGGGGGGACGAATGGAGAATAAGAAGAAGAGCTGAGACAGAGAGACTAATAGAGAATAAGAATAAGAAATATGGTTACACAGAGAAGAAGAAGATACAGTAGATTAGACAGAGAAGAATAAGTTAGATACAGAGAAGAAGAGAAAAAGAAGAGAGAAAAAATGAGAGAGGAGAGGATAGACAGAGAAGATGGGGGATAGATTTACAGGATAGATTTACACATATAAGAAGAAGAAAGATATGGATTTACAGAGAAGAATAAGATAGATACAAAGAGAAGAAGAAATAGACACACAAAAAAGAGGAAGAAAGAGAGATTAGGAGAGACAGGGAGACGAATAGAGAAGAAGAAAAAGAGCTGAGAGAGATAGGGGGACGGATAAAGAATATTAAGGGAGAAGAAGAAGAGAAAGACAGAAAGAAAGAGAGAAGATAGAGAATAAGAAGAACCCCCCAAAAGAGATTAAAACAAAAGAAGAGAGGGAAAAGAAATTAAGAGAAAAGAAGAAGAGAGGGCAAAGAAATTAACAGAGAAGAGGGAAGAAACAGACAGAGAAGAAGGATGAATTTACTCAACCGCATCTTCACGCAACACCCCAATGCATGAACTCTTCCCAAGCTTGATATTTCTAATCAAAATTACATTTTCAGATCCTAAATACCCTAAACTATATATTAAGCAATTTTCCCAAGAGCCATGATGGCAGAAGGACATGTAAAAAAACACTCAGTGTGAGAAGTGGTAAATTATTAAGAAATGTTGGATATGGTATTTTTTTACATTACAATATAAACTATTTCCTTGCATGTGTTTCATCCTGGGCTGATACATGGCACCACATATGATACCATATATGATAACCTGAGTAGGCATTGAGCCCTGACTATAATATAACTCTTCCACCCCAAACAAAGGACACATATTTAGTGAACACTTTTTCTGGTTTTGGGCCATAACTGGAGGTGCTCAGACGTTACTTCTTGAGCCAAATTCAAGATTTTCTTTATAGTGATAGGGGGACCATATGGAATATTGGGTTCAAAATCAGGTTTACCACATCCAAGGTAAGTGTCGAACATGCTGTGCCAGCACTTTGGACCCTATTTAACACTTTCTATATGTTTGATGCTATTTTAATGGTTGGGATATAGAATTAAATTGTATCATTTAGATATGACAAAATTTGTTATTATGGGTAATGAATTTTAGTAAGAGATACAGATGGAGTTGTAATTTTTATTATAACACCATGACTTACCAAGTAGTTTATAGTACTGTTAATTTTTGTGCATGGTATCATTTAATGTACCATGCATGTCACTTTAAGCATTAAATGTTCAGACATAAATCTCATCACCAGTGTGACCTCTTCTGCAATGCAGATAGTGTAGAGAAGGGTCCACTATGACAATGATTGTTGGAATTGATCACTCTGGACAAGAACTGAGTGCTGAAGGGGGTAAGGTGACATGCATGGTACATTAACAATAGTCAAACCACAGTATCAAAAAGGAGAGAAAGAGAGGAGTAAAATGTCTACCCCAGAGGCAGACAGGGGTTGGTCAGAGGGAGAAAAACTGGGGACATTGATAGTAAGAAAAGTGCACTGCTGAAGGGTGGTGCATATTTTATGACAGAAATTCAATCATAAACAATTTTGGTACTTAAATAAAGTGATTATTAAAAAAAGTAAAAAAAGAATGGCCAAAGGATGCCAACTACAACTTGAATACG
>PVKC010022091.1:0-17843 GCA_004027635.1 Crocidura indochinensis
ATTATTTATCTATTTTTATACACATTTCCGGATGTTCAATTATTTTAAGAAATATTTTAGGGGCCAGAGTGATAGCGCAGTCAGTGGTAGGGCATTTGCCTTGCATGTGGCTGACCCAGGACAGACCTCGGTTCGATCCCTGGCGTACCATATGGTCCTCCAAGCCAGGAGCAATTTTTGAGCGCATAGCCAGGAGTACCCCTGAGCTTCACCAGGTGTGGCCCAAAAAGTAACTCTCCCCCCCCCCCCCCCCCGCAAAAGAAATATTTTAGTAAAAGAATTCAGACATACATTTTAATCCAGAAACTGAAACATAGTTTTAAAGAAGTATCCAATTATATCAGTGAAGTAGTTAGCACCCAGGTTCAAGAGTATTCATCATAAAAATATTAATTACCTATATGTATTACCTTTAAACATACTTTGATTCATCATAAAAATACATCACCTATAAGAAGGCACATTGCACAACAGAAAGTTGCCATGTTATATATAATCTACTATAAAAGTTTAGCAATATAATAAATGGGATAACTACTAAAACATTCTATAAAAATATTAAGGTTAGAATTTTAGATACAGAGCACTTTTTAAAATATATTCCAAAATGTTTACTATTGTGTATAAAAAATTTAAAAATGTAAATACAACCAACTAGCCACACATAATTGAGTTCTGCATTCTCAATGAAACTGACACTTTGAGCTGTGTTATATTCAGTGTAAAAGTAATAATTACTATAAAACAAGTGTAATACTCCAGATTCAAAGCAAATCGGGAATTTATGATCTTCTAAAAAAATTGCAAGTTTTAACACATATTTTATAAATGATCATCATACATTTTTGTTTATGTACTGACCTCATACTTACAGTATTTTGCTATAAATAGCATTAACTGTGGCCTTTGCCAGATACAGAATAGTGATACAGCAAATAAAAACAGCAAGAAATCAAAAATAAGTATAATATTTTAATAAATGTTGCTTTTGATGAACTTCTGTGATCTGGAACCTTTGTTTTACACAAAGTTGGAGCTGGAAAGACAAAAAGAAAACCTTTTGATCAATACAATGAAAATTCATAGAGAGAATAAAAACTGCTAAAGCTTTTAGATTTACAAAGTTTTTTTTTTTTTATTCTTGATTTTGGGCTTGTGCTCAGGGATCACTTCTAGCAGTACTTAGGGGACAGTCAGGAGGTGCTGGGCATTGAACCCAGGTTGGCCAAATGCAATGCAAGTGCCCTACCCACTGTACTATCTTTACAGCTCCGATTTTACAAAGATTTTTATAGGAGCAAATATAAATTTAAATTACTAGAAAATATATGTCTATGAAACTTTTGAAACGAAAAAAGTGAAACCTCAACAATCCTTTTGTTTTGCTTTTGGGTCATACCTGGCAATGCTCAAGGTTTAACCCTGGCTCTGCAATCAGAAATTACTCCTGGAAATAGTTGGAGGACATTAGATGTCAAGCAGCGAACCGAGGTCAAGCATGTGCAAGGAAAACACTCTATACACTATACTATCTCTCTGGTTTTAATCCCTTTTACTTGAGGAGAAATATTTCTTATTTCTCATGGCCTTAGCCCTAATTCTTTACACATACTAATAACTTAATAACTAGGTAATTGTAAACTATCTCCATGTATAAAATTAAACTGGGAATTTAAATTTAGTTAGCACTAGTTTGAGATAAGAGAATAAGGAGGTAAAATTTCTGTCAGCTGCATAATAGAAAGTATATATATACATATATATAAGAGGTATTAGTTTATAATATTCAGAGCTTGAATACAATTATAATAAATTCTGCTTTAATTTTTTGACAATAAACATGACAACATATATCAGACACTTCTTGATTCTAGGAAGATATGTATCAAGGAACAAAGCAAAACTCCATTTTACTGTAGAGTTTACAATAAAATACCATATAAATTACTTCATTCTTTCCTCTCCAAAACTGCACAATCCATAGATCAATTAAGTCCAATAAAATGGTGGACATACTTCTCCATAATGAAAACACAGAAAGCCATCATGGGCTAAGGTTATTATTTCTTAATAAAGTATCAAATTTTTAAGGAGATCATTGCCAACAATTTTTAGGTTTTAGGGAATGTTCTTTGTGGTAGGGTCACAGGGCCTCACACAAGCAAGGTATGTATTATAAAACTTGAAAAATTTTATAAACCATTTTTAAATTAAATTTACACTATTCTAAAAATTCTGGGTTTGAAATAAGATAGAGAACCAAAAGTGCTGCTGTTATAAATATAAGGAAGGACTCGAAGCTACCAAGTTAAAAAAAAAAAGGTGAAATAAACTGAGGCAACCTAAAGCAGTATTCTGAAAATAATTATGGTTATCAAGAATAGTCAAAGAGGGGCCCGGAGAGATAGCACGGAGGTAAAGGCGTTTGCCTTTCATGCAAAAGGTCATCGTTTCGAATCCCAGCGTCCCATATGGTTCCCCGTGCTTGCCAGGAGCAATTTCTGAGCATGGAGCCAGGAATAACCCCTGAGCACTGCTGGGGTGACCCAAAAACCAAAAAAAAAAAAAAAAAGAATAGTCAAAGAGACAAACCAACAGTACATGCTAAGAAATAAAATGGAAACAAAGCACAGAGGAAGAAAGGAAATTCAAAGACGTATTTTCTAAAACTTTGGTAATTTTGATTTTAACACATACCCCAAACCTACAAGACTTGAGATTATCATTCAAAGCCTATTCATATCTGCCCTGTTGCACTGAACCTTTCTACTTTCCTCTGAATCTTTAGGTCCACCACTGGTTTCAGAAGTTGACATCACAGCACAGGAGTTCGAATCGATGGCCTGGTCCCCTTATTAAAATAAAAATTCTCATAAAATCATTATCAGTAGAAATTAATAATGAAATCTAGGAATGGGGACTTTCGTAATCAAGAACAATTTTGTATATATAATTCAAAAAAATATTGTTTCCAGTTGGGCATGAAACTCAAAATAGGCAGCAGTCATTTAAATTTAGACTACAACTGGGTTATGGAATACAAGCAGCCATTGTGCCCAGCCTCAAAAGTAAACTTGTGATGCTTTTGTAATTTTGTTTATTTAATCATTCATTTTGGAAAATGCATTGACACCCTACAAATGACTGATGTTTTAGATGCAGGAGAAATAGTAATAAAAGATAAGTTCTGTTTTTAAGAAACAGACATTTTAGGAAATATAGTGAGAAGTGCCATGAAGATAAAATAGGGCAATGAGAAGTGTGAGGGAACCAGGGATACCAAAGACAAGGTGGTTGAGGGTGACTTACTTCTTACGATCCTTGTCCTTTCTCAAACTGCTGTTTGATGGCAAATAGGTTTGACTGTATATCTCTGAGGTAGCTTTCTTTTTGGAGAAAGCAACTATTTCCTCTTCTAAAAGCTTTTTCATTTCATCAAGCTTCATTCTCTCTTCTAAGTGAAGCCTTTTAAGATGCTCAAATTTATTCTGCAGCTGTGAAACAAAGGGTGCAATTTCCATTAGTGGCACAGCGTGGCTTAAGGTTTCAAGTGCTAAAATTTGTCTCCATGTATATGACAAGAAAATTTTGAATATAAAAATATCAACATTAACTAGGCTTACATGCAAAACACGCACAACTAAGACAGAAAATAATAAAAAAATAAATCCTTTAACATGCGAAGAGATATTATAGTAAACTGTTTGCTTTGCATTCCAGTACCACCCATGCCTTTCTACTTGTCTCACTCATTACCATTGTCATGATAGCTGTTAGTGTAGTTATTTCTTTAACTGAACTCACCATTCTGTGGTGAGCTTCATAGTGTGGGCAGTCCTTCTAATTCTCATCTCTATTGTCTCTGGGTATTATTACATAAATGTCTTTTATTTTTTTTAAATCCCATAGATGAGTGAGACTATTCTGTGCCTATCTCTCTCGCTCTATCTTATTTCACTCAGCATAATAGCTCCTGTGTCCATCCATTTATAGGAAAATTTCATGACTTCATCTCTCCTGACGGCTTCATAGCATTCCATTGTTTATATGTCCCACAGTTCCTTTAGCCATTCTTCTGTTGTCGGGTATCTGGGTTGTCTCAGGATTCTGGCTATTGTGAATAGCAGTGCATGAATATAGGTGTGCAGAAGGCATATTTGTATTGTTTTTGTTCTTAGAGTATAGCTGGATCATATGGTAGCTCAGTTTCCACATTTTTTTAATGTTCATATTACTTTTATTTTATTTTTAAAGATTATATTAACAAAATTCTTCTATTTTTGGCAAATGTACTATTAGTCATAACAAAGCAAAATTATTACATTAAGTTAGAATTAGTTTGGGTTACAACTGCATTTTCTTTTTTATTTTTAAAAATATCTTATTTAATTAAATAATTGGTTTACAAAGTCATTGATAGTTGTTTCAGGTATACAATATTTCAACATCAGTAGTTGAAGTTAAGCATACAATATTTCAATACGAATTCCACCATCAGCATCAAATCCCACTACCACTGCTCCCATATTAAGTCATCCCCGATACCTAACCAACTAACTCCCTATTCACTCACTGCCTGCTACCTTGATAGGTACTTAAGGTTTGGTGGTTTCAGCTTCGATCTCATGTTTTCAGTGTTGTCAAGTCTGTGCCTTGGATGTATAGCTATATTACTCTTTCACATTTCACATCAAAGCCTAGAACCAAAGTTCTAGAACCCTAGAACCATTATTTCTCTTACTCATATTCTTCCATCCCACTTTGATTTCTTCACTTTTTTTTCAGAATGATTCAATTTTTCAAAATAATTTTTGTGAACAAAGTAAATTACAAACCTTTCACAGTAATATTTTAGGTACGTTGTGACATTGATTCAGGGGCATTCATACCAACAGTGTTGTCTTCCCTCCACCCCTGTTCCCATCATGCATCCTTATCCCCCTCTCTATATTGTTTTTCATAAAGGCTGGACTAGACATCATTCCCATGAGTAGAGAAGTAGCTGCTAGGAAAAGGCTTAGTATGGAGGCCTTGTGAGGTGTGCATGGCAGAAGGGACTATGAAATAAAGCTGGCTGACTCTGGAAACTTCATCTGACTGCCTTGTGAATCTCCCTGCCTTCACACCGCAACCTACACCTTCCAGACCATAGAGGCTTCGGGAGCCGGGTCAAGTCCAGTAAGGCCTCACCAACCCCCTACCAGGTCTAGGACTCTTTAATTTATATTAAGGCAACAAATGGCGCCTGAATCTTGTACTGACTTGAAACCTGGACCCAAGAATAAGACCTCAGCAATGGTGAATGCTAATTGTGACTTGACCCTTTGGTGGGTTATCACCATGACAGCGTCCCCAAGCTGTACTGAATTTGTTCTGCCTTTCTTTCCTTTTGTGAATGGCTTCATGTTGCTCTGTCTATCTACCTGCATTTCTTACTCTGGACTGTGCCAGGCTCCCTGGAGATTCACCTGCACACATTCCACAAGAAAGGGAAGAGTTGAGAAGTCTGGGCAGCATCCTAAATGCCACTGTCTACCATTTTTCCTCTATGAAGTGCTTTTTGCAGGGACCTCGAACCCCAAATCTGCAGATTATTGAAGAGACCTCAGCAGTTTAACACAGAAGGTGATGATGGAGAAGATGGAGGATCCAAGACCAGGTGAAGATCGGTTGAAAAGAGGCTTTTAGAACTTCTTGTACCTGGGTTGCCTCCAAAAATATCAACTTTTTTCTAGGCTAATTTTTTGACTCTATTTGCATTGGTCATTGTCTTACTACTTAAATTGTGTCTTATCTTTATGTGTACTATTGTTTTGTTTTATGCCTACTGCAAACAAAAATTTTGTATCTAATTCTAATATTTGTACAATTCTGAAAAAATGCATTTTAGAGTTTTGAAAGTTCTCAGCTATCCTGGTGCATATTTCCCAATTGCTATGTTATACTATGTATATTATGTAATAATTTATACATATATGTTACAGATTTATCAATAATGCTTCTGTAATAATACAAAACAGGTGGAGAATGTGGGTAACTCCCATCCCCCAACTTCTTATTCCACCTGAATGATCATAACTGCCCACACTTGGAATGGGCAGGAAGAGGAGTCTGCATGGGGGAGAAAGGGGGGATAAGAAGGAGAATTGGAGAGAGAAGTGTATGAGAGGCATCATCATCAGAGATTCAGCATCAGATTCAACATTAGGCTTAACATTTTGCTTCCTTTAGATATGTTCTAGGTTCCAAAGGCCAGCGGTGGCACAAGCTAGGGTTTTATTTGGAGGACTCTCAGTGCAAAAATGCTAGGGAGAAATGGCATAAGTGCAGGAGCAGCCAGAGTCAGTTTTTTTTTTGGGGGGGGGGGGGTTGGGCCACACCCAACAGTACTCAGGGGTTACTCCTGGCTATCTGCTCAGAAATAGCTCCTGGCAGGCACAGGGGACCATATGGGATGCAGGGATTCGAACCAACCATCTTAGGTCCTGGGTTGGCTGCTTGCAAGGCAAACGCCGCTGTGCTATCTCCCTGGCCCCAAGAGTCAGAGTCTTTGATACAACTACATGACAAAAGAAGCAAGCATTAGCATCATGGCTATTTGTAGGCATGTTCTGGGTTCCAGAAGTATGTGGTAGTTCCTGGTGCAACAGTGCCACAGTAAATTGGCATACATGCACAGGCAGCTGGAGGGTAGGAATGATCAGAGCTTTTGACCCCCAGTATTGTTAATGATGAGTCCATTCACATCAAACTCATGCTAAGAATAAATTATATGGTCATCCTTCCTCCATCAATTGATATGGCTTGATCTAAAAGGTAATGGCTATATTACCAGACTAATTCTCATTCTAGAATATTGTCAAATTTGGATTTTATATTATAAACACTAGTTATGAAGTATCTTTATAAGGCAGGTTAGTAAAATTACAACCTCTAATGCTATATAATTCAAATCTTATATAATAAAAGTTTAAAATTCCTGTGACAATTTTGGCTTTTGAATTTAGACTGATTTTACTGTTACTTTAATAAAAAGGTTCCACAAACTAACACTCCCTTTTCAGAAAAAAAACTGCTTAGCACCATTTTACTTTTTAATATTTCCTACTTAAAAAAAGGAAATCTACCTTTAACACAGCCACCACTCTGTAAGGAATTCTGAGTCTGTGGCCATGGCTAAAGGAGGGTACCAGGCTCAAGAGGCTTTAGCTGCATATATTCAAAAGGGAGGGGACTAGGCTTGAAAGGGCTTAGCTGCTATAATTCTTATTGTCTATTTCCTTATGTAGATATAATTTTCCCTATTCTTTTTGAAATTTGTTTAGTAGGAAATTCTAGTAGATAAGTTTCTCTTGGGTTCTGAATTCATGTTAGAACCTGGTTATAGAAATTTTTTAGCTTATTTTTACTCCAATATGCATCAATAGGATCCTGTGGCATTGTTCCTTTTTGACAGGAACATTAAAATGGGGTAATCTAATGTATAGAAAGAAGTTCTTATATAATAGTGATAGGACTCATAAATTTTATATTGAAGTGGGGGCCTTTCACACTGAACATTTGTCATAGTGACTTTACTTAGTCTTCATCAATCAGACATCAGCCATTCACCCCTGAACCTTGGCTCCCATCTTTGGAGCCAACAAGGTTTTCTGCACCAGCACCAGGAATCAAACTTCTACTAGAGAAGTCCCTGAAGCTGCCCTGACCTTCTACAGAATGTGTTCATATGACACCATGACGACTTGGAAACAGCAACAACTTGCTTTCAGGAAAGGTTTCCCTGTATCAACACCTAATGGTGAGATGAAAGGAGAAGACACTCCGTGACACCTAGACTTTGACATAGGATCTGTGCCAAAACCAAGATCTCTAATTACAGAAACCTGACATTGACTACCATGATTGAGAACTTTTACTGGGACTATGAGGAAAGACTTTCTGATTAGTCAATTTAATATTCCTGGAGCCTGTAGTTGGTGTTTATGGCAGGATGCTTAATGGGTAAGGTCTCTCTAATTTTAGGCCAAAGGTTTTTCCTTTCTATTTTCCCCAACTTTTGGTACACTTATGCAAAATAAATGACCACCCCTTCTGTTTTTTCTTTTTTTATCTTTTAAGTAGGGGGTACTGCCTTTTTCATAAAACCTTGGGACACGAATTACTTTGTTTTACCTTATATATCCGCTTTTTTCTACGGAATTAGAGAAAAAGTGAGTAATATTCCAAGTATGCATAAAGGATAGATTATTTTATTCATTCATCTGTTCCTGGGCACTTCCATATCTTAGATCATGGGTCTCAAACTCAATTTACCTGGGGGCCACAGGAGGCAAAGTCGGGGTGAGGCAGGACTGCATAAGGGATTTCTCAAAAAAAGTCCTCAAACGTCATTATTAACAGTTTTAATTATTACTTCTGAACATGAATAAAACATTGAGTAAAGATCATGAACAGTTCTTCTGAACATGGCATCTTTTGCCTATTCCTTGCTGCCAGAGACTTGACAGTGCTTGTTCTCACAAATCTGAACCACATTTGGCTTTAGAGAGGAAGCAGTTGAGACCCTCAGTATGGCTTGAAGATGATCATCATTAAGTCTAGACCTGTACTTTGACTTAATGAAGTTCAATGTGGAGAATAACTTTTCACACAAATATGTGCTCTCAGAAAGGCACACGGTGCACGTGAACATTCGGGAAAGCTCAGGGAAGCTGTGGGGGGCAATTATCTCAAAAATTGCCCATGCATGTATGCTTTTTCCACTAATATCCCTGAACTTGGCTTTGAGATCAGAGTTGCATTTGAAGCACAGGAGGGGCATCTTGCACATCAAAGGAAAAGGGGTCCACAAAAATATGGAAAGTGGCTCTGTGCTTTTTGAAGCCTGCAAATTTGTGATCAAATTCCTTCTCTAGCTTAAAAATAGCATCAACATATTTCTCACCACTGAATGGCATGCCTGCATCCACAAGTTCCTTGCATGTTGGGAAATGGCAAAGGTTTGTCTGAGAGAGCTGGGATTTCCATAAATGCTCTCACATTGTCATAGGCAGCACTGATAAACTGTCCCGGGCCTTGTAACATCTTGTTTAGTACATTCAGCTTATGTGTGATGTCAACAAGAAAAACTAAGTCCATGAGCCATTAGTGATCACTCAACTCAGAAACAGCATTCCCATCCTTCTCCATGAAGGCTTTCACTTCTTCTCTCAACTCAAAAAATCTTTTCAAGACATTTCCCCTGCTGAGCCAACGTACCTTGGTGAAATAGAGCACATGTCCATATACTGACTCTACTTCCTCTAAAAAAGCATGGAACCTTCCGTGCTTTAAGCCCCTGGATCTGATTTGGTTGATGCATTTCACAACAACAGACATCACATTGTCACTCGGCAGGCATTTACTGCCAAGGGCCTGCCTATGGATAATGCAGTGAAGAGCAATGGCCTTCTCTACACCCTCCTCTTCAAGGTTTTTTGAACAAGTGCCACCGGTCCTTTTATCCTCCCTGTCATGGATGGCGCGCCATCGGTTATTATTCCAACAAAACTCTTCCATGCAAACCTGCATTCTCAATGGCATCACACAGATGCCGAAATATCTCATTAGCTGTGGTCTGGCCATGCATTAGAATTATTGTGAGCAGCTCCTCTGTCAATTCAAAATTGCAATCAACACCACGGACATAAATTGTGAGCTGTGCAGTGTCTGTTATATCTGTATCCTCATCAAGAACAACTGAGTATGCATCAAAACATTTGGCTTTCTCACACAGTTGATGATAAATGTCACTTGACGGGGCCGGGTGGTGGTGCTGAAGGTAAGGTGCCTGCCTTACCGCGCTAGCCTTGGACGAACCGCGGTTCGATCCCCCATGCCCCATATGGTCCCCCAGGCCAGGGGTGACTTCTGAGCGCATAGCCAGGAGTAACCCCTGAGCGTCACTGGGTGTGACCCAAAAACCAAAAAAAAAAAGAAAAAGAAAAAAAAATGTCACTTGACATGTCAGAAATGCACTCTGCCACAATGTTGGCAGAAAGGCTGATTTTGCTAAACTGACCTTTCTTTTCCGGACAAATAATACTTGCAGCCTGCAACATGCATTTTTTTTTTCAACAAATTCTCCTTCTGTGAATGGTTTCCCTGCCTTAGCAGTCATTTCACTAACCATGTAACTAGCTTCGATTGATGCAACATTCTCTTTAGTTGCTTTCTTGAAGAAATCTTGTTGCTTCATTAGACATGATTTAAGACTGGCAATCTGCTTGGCTCTCTCATTTCCTTGATATTTTGCACATTCCTCAGCATGTTTAGTTGAATAATGGTGTTTCAAGTTGTATTCCTTGTGCACTGCAACTTTCTCTGAGCAAATAAGACATGTGGGGATGCCCCTGAGCTCAACAAAGAAATACTGTCTCCCACTTTTCCTGAAATTGTCTGTTCGTCGTCAAACTTTCTCTTCACTGCAGGCTTTGATGAAGTCATGAAGGTATAAACTTCTCTCCCTTAGACCTCTGATAATGCAAGGGACAGCGCGCAGAAGCAGCGGAAATGACGTCTGTGCTAGGTGCAAAGTATTCATGATTATTCACTTACCGAATATTCGCAATAAAAAAATTGCATTCGTAAGAAAAAAAATCTCAAAATATCACATTCAACATTTGCATACTCCGAACGGAACTGCTTGGGGTATGTGAATGTTTAATGCGATTTTTTCTTAATAATGCGATTTTTATTGCGATTATTCAGTAAGCGAATAATCGTGAATACTGCGATATTTGAAGGCCGGCCGCAGGCCACAAAATGTTGTACGGAGGGCCTCAAACGGGGCTGTGAGTTTGAGACCCCTGCTCTAAGGATACCCATGATATTCTTCAAAGAAGTTGAATAAACACTCCTAAAATTCATTTGGATAAACACCCATGAACAGTTAGAGCAATCCTTGGGAAAAGGAATATGATATGGGAGGCATCATTTTCCCCAACTTTAAATTGCATTACAAAGCTATAGTCATTAAAACAGCATGGTGCTGGGTTTTATTTATGTGTGTAATAATAGAAATAAAACACAGGCTTGAACAGAAAGCCTGAGATCAAATTTAACTCCAAGGATTTGAACAACTTTCAAAAATAAATCAAATATCCATGGCTCATGACTAACATAGGTAAAACAATTCTTAGTAATGTAACATAGTCCATTGAGGACCACTTCTAATGAAAGACTGTTTTCTCATGAAGTTCTTATTATTATTTTATTCTATTTTATTTATTGGTTTTTTGGCTCACACCCCGTTATGCTCAGGGGTTACTCCTGGCTATGATCTCAGATATTGTTCCTGGCTTGGGGGACGATATGGGATGCTGGTATTCGAACCACAGTCCATCCTGGATCGGCTGTGTGCAAAGCAAACAACCTAATGCTGTACTATTGCTCTGGCTCCTATTTTATAACATTTATTTAGAGTATTTAAAATTTGTTCTCAAAAGATTCAAGAGCAAACTGTCCACAGATCAATTACATTTTTGAGATAAATATCCCTATTAATAGGTCACTTAAAAAATAAAAGAAAATTTCATCAAACAAGCATACTTGCCTCTCTTTCACTTTGTTTTAAGATGGCTTCTTTCTCCTTTACTCGCTGAATAAACATCTGTTTCATTTCTTCTTCCTTCCTCTGGCGTTCGCCATGTAATTGATTTTTTTTGGCTTCATAAGTTTCTTGAAGACTGAAAGATTATTTGAGGCACTCTCATGTTAAAAAGATGATATAACAGACAGCAAACACTAAAACATCTCGGGTTAAGCTTCATGTCGTAACATGCAGCAACATACTGTTTCACAGAGCAACCTAAAACATAAAATTTCCTATAGCACTAAAAACAAAAAAACTTCCAGAACTACATTTGGTAGGGATTCTAGAATTTTGAAATCAATGTGTTGTTAAGTTCTACATAAGAAATAGTCAATTCATTCCTCCCAAAATATTTATCTCAATGCTCCTTAATGGTATCAGGTCCTGAAAACTGAAGATCTAGAAGATATTCTTTAACTTTTTCCTTCCTCTAATCCTTACATAAGAAGACCAAGATCTGTGATTTCAGCCTGGAAACCTAAAATCATTTATTCTAGCATGCTTTTGCTGTTTTGTGCCAAACGTGAAGTTCATGACATCCATTCAGTAACAGTATTTCAAGCCTTGTTATCTATTTGCAGAGAAAAATAGGGAGAGGAGAGGAGAGGAGAGAGAGAGAGAGAGAGAGAGAGAGAGAGAGAGAGACAGAGAGAGACAGAGAGAGAGAGACAGAGAGAGAGACAGAGAGAGACAGAGACAGAGAGGAGAGAGAGAGGAGAGAGAGAGAGAGAGGAGAGAGAGAGAGCCAGAGGGGGTGAGGCAAACAGACAGAAATATCAGTCATACAGACAGGTAGGGAAGGAGTGGAAGGGAACCTTGGGACAATGGTAGCTGTAAAATTATGAAAGAACTGGTGTTGGAATACTATAACTTGAATTCAATCACGGATATTTTGCAACTTTGTACTTCATGTTGATTCAATTAAAAAATCTATTATTAAAAAAATTTGGGAAAAAGTATACTTAAGAACTAAACCCCCAAATAATTGCTGCTGAATCTTCCCATGAAGTATGGTCCAGGCTGATACCTTTGGGGGCCTCCTAAAAAAGGGGTGGAGGCAGATTCCCCCTCACTGAAGCCACAGCACCCACAGCCACATCTCTTTTCAATATGTCTTATTTCTTCATTTTATTGGTTAGAATTGCTCAAGGCATTTTCTTTTCTAGATGCACTACCCCCCTGCAATCCCATGCAGATACCTTTATATTAACCATCTAATTGTCTAGACATTTAAAGTAATTCCTTGGGCAGAGCTCTCTCCTGTGGGCACCAGAAAAATATCTAATTAGAGTACTCACTTGAATATTTTAGAGAAAATGCAAATTGAACAGGTCCTGAAGCAAGTTTCTCACCTCTAGCAAAACTATTCCTTCTCTAGAGATATGGTACTAGATGAATGATTCAAATGTCTATCAAACCAAAGAGACCATTAACCTGGAAATTAAAAGTGTTCTTCTAGAATATTTTGTTATTTCCTACTGCTTTACTGCATCATACCCAGAATTCGATTTAATCTTCTAGCTATCACTAAGACTTTGACTCTTGTCTCCTAGTTATAATCTTACACAATCACCACTTGTTCAGACAAACTGATTATTCTACAATACTAAAAGTTGCCATTCTTTTCCTTGGGGTATCTGTATATGTCATTCTTTAGTAACATGATCTTCCCAATGATATTTAAGAAATCAAACAAGTAACTGCCTCATGGAAGTCATCCCAAACTTTATTAAATCAGAAAATACCCCTTCAGTTATATACCATCTCTCCTTAGTGTACATTGTCCACCCTCAATTTATCATATTATTTAAATTTAAGAATGTTAATACATGAATATAAAATCCATAAGACCTAGAACTACATATTAGTATTAAGTATTATATCTCCAGCATTTAGAATTAGTTCTTGCAAATAGTAGACTTTAAAAATACTTGAGGACTAGGGCCGGAGAGATAACATGGAGGTAAGGTGTTTGCCTTGCATACAGAAGGTCAGTGGTTCAAATACCAGCATCCCATATGGTTCCCCAAGCCTGCCAGTAGTGATTTCTGAGCATAGAGTCAGGAGTAACCCCTGAAGCGCTGCCGGGTGTGACCCGAAAACCAAAAAAGAAAAAAAAAAAAACTTGAGGACCAAAGAGATAGTGGAGTAAGGCTTGCTTTGCATATAATTGAGCCAACAATGCTAGGAGTGAGCTAAAAGTAACCAATGAGTACTACCAGATGTATATCCCTAAATCCTAGAAATACATAAAAAATACCTGGAAGGACAAATGCAAAGAGAGAAAAAAAAATCAGTGTTGCATTCTTATGCTCTGGGAATCACATAAAGTTTTATCAAAACTTAGAATAATCTACACAGAAGCTGACTTAAAATCCTGACAAATTTTATATAGCAAGCAACAAAAGGTCAGCATCTAGAATTAGAAATATAGAAATATCATCCCGTCTAAAAAATATCATGTATATGGTTATCATCTTGTTGAACAGAGCAACGAACCATAACTGAGAAACATCCAAGAGTGCAAAACTTAACTCTCTGTATGATACGAAGCATTGTGCTTAGCACCTAGTACCCCAATCTTATGCTCTTCCATAATAGTGAAATGAGAGTAGAAAATCTTAAACGTATAACAGGGGGTGTGCCAGCATACAATTTCTTAAAAGCCTGTTTGACTTGCTGACAGTGGTGCTAGTTTGTCATTGGATCTCACTTCCAAAGTGGTCAGATCCTGATGACAAATCCCATGAGGGAGTGCTTGTCATCCATAGCAAACTGCCAATCTGCTGAGGGCTAAAAGATAAGATCAAAATGGTTTCTAAAAGTCTAAGACAAACTGGACTCATCTCTCAAACTACATATGACTGCTAGTAAGCAAAGCTGGACCTATCCTGTGGTGAGCCCAAAGTACAGAGATAGCAAGAGAACAACTTTGAATCACAGTTATTGCCTAGGTTCCTTTGAACTTGGCATATAAGTATTTCTGAATACTCATAATATTAAACTCTTAGTTGAGACCCAGAAACACTTAAACATAGGTTTCTGCAGCCCGATCCCTGATTGTCATAAAGCACCAGATGTAATAAGAAGACAATAATTAAATTCCACTAAATCAATCCTAAAAAAATACTTTAGGAATTTCCATGAAAGGAAAGAAAAATCCAAATTGAAGTCAGTAAGGTACTCAAAAAACATATATTGTGGGCAAACTAACTATGGAGAAAACTTCTTTCAAATTTACTAATTTCTTCTTATTTCCATCCTATTACAGTTTAGAGAATTTTAAATCACTTTTTATTCCGTTTCAAAGATTACTGTTTATTTTTATTACTACCATTTACTTCTACCTTACTTCTCATAGCTTAATAGAATGTAGTTATATGGAATGTTTAAGAATATTTTACATTAATTCAAGATTTGGATCAGAGCAGTGTTGGTCCACATGGATTTTCTTTTTCAACACTTTGGACAAACACTGCAAAGTCTGTTTTGAGTAGCAACTCACATTTCCTTTCACTTCTTTTATATTCATTGGGATGCTTTACTCTGATCTATATGGTGTGTAATTTAGAGTTCAACAAGGTTATTTAATATATAATTTACATAAAAATTGATATACTCATTTTACTACCCTTGCTACTAGCTCTCTAACTGCTAAATAATTACCTTAAATTTTCAGTTGTTCTAGGTGTCTCAAACTCTCTTCTCTCTTTCAAAGGTGAAAATTTCCACTTTTCAACAGCATTTTTAACCACTCTAGATGGTGTATTTGTCTTGCCCACAAGCCTATAATTGTAAAATGGAAAGCTTTCTTTTCTGTCTTAACTTCTAAAATCTGTTTTCATTTCTGCATATCCTAATATATTTAGATAGTTACAAGTTTTTGTTTTGTGTTTATATTTTGTATAATTTATATTGTTACCTGTAAAGTCCTTATACAATATGAACTTATTCCATAAGGGTAATACTCTCAAATACATATCCCTCATAATAAATATAAACATTATCAAAATCTGACTCCTCACTATCATATCAAACTTATTCTATAGTCCCATTTGCTCATAACTTACCAATCAAACTTACTGTCCATAGGCATTCCAAAATAGTTTTCCATTAGGGTATTTTTATTATGTTTGTTTTAGGGCCATACCCTGCAGCCCATGTAACCATAAGGGATGCTGTGGATCAAACTCTGGTAGGCCACATGCAAGGCAAAAGCCCTACCTGCTGTGCTATCGCTTAGGCCCTATTTTTTTTTTATTTTTAACTGCAGAATATGTCTTATCCTAATTTTTCACTTACATGGTTACCCATTTTTATTAAATTATCACTTATTTTTATTTTCTAACTAGAGGTCTCTTAGCTCACCAATGTTATTTGGCCCAGTGGTTTATGCCTGACAGTTTGGTGCTGTAGACAGTGGAAATGATAGAGAGGTTTACATGCATGAAAGAGATCAAACTCAGTTTTACATACTCTATGTATCTAGGCCTAGAATATCATGTTAGACGTCAAGGATGAAAACAGTTAGTTAGGGGGCCAGGCAGTGGCACTGGAGGTAAGGTGCCTGCCTTGCCTGTGCTAGCCTAGGACGGACCACGGTTCGATCCCCTGGTTCCCCATATGGTCCCCCAAGCCAGGAGCGACTTCTGAGCGCATAACCAAGAGTAACCCCTGAGCGTCACCGGGTGTGGTCCCCCCCCAAAAAAAAGTTATATTATTGCTCTGAGCAATAATATAGTGGGTGGGACATTTAACTTGCATTCAATCAAACATGGATTTGATCCTTGGCACCCTATATAGTCCTGAGCATTTCCAGGAATGATTCCTGAGTGCAAAGCAAAGAGTATGTGCCCTGATTTCTGATGGTGTGGCCCCAAACCACCTCAAAATAACATGAATAAAGCTAACCTATATTCTTACAAAAGATCTGTACTTAAAATACTAAAGATTTTGTGTAGCATCATCCATTGCTGACTCCCAATTTCAACTTTACTTCTAAGATCCCTAGTTAGCTTA
The DNA here is from genome assembly GCA_004027635.1 of Crocidura indochinensis. NCBI lineage: Eukaryota > Metazoa > Chordata > Mammalia > Eulipotyphla > Soricidae > Crocidura > Crocidura indochinensis. The sequence continues at coordinate 16,655 of PVKC010022091.1, forward strand.
CATATCAATCTGAATACTTACTACTAAATAAAATAAATTTAATAATAGTAAACTTAAATTTAATACATCTAAAATATCTCAAATAGCAACCACAAACTTTAAAATCTTACTCCGAATCTTATTCGCATCAGTAAACTTCACCACCATTCACTCAATTTCAAGTTAAAATGGTGGGTGATTAGCCATCTTGGTTTCTCTTTCCTTTATGCCCTACATTCAATTCATGAGTTTAACTAACTTTACCTTTAGATCACATCCGAAATATGCTTCTGATCACTTCTATCATTTTTTTTTTTTTTTTGGTTTTTGGGCCACACCCAGTGACGCTCAGGGATTACTCCTGGCTATGCACTCAGAAGTTGCTCCTGGCTTGGGGGACCATATGGGAACCGGGGGTTCGAACCTAGGCAAGCGCAGGCAAGGCAGGCACCTTACCTTCTGTGCCACCGCCCGGCCCCAGATCACTTCTATCATTACCACTCCATTCCAAGTCTCTAGCTTTTCATGCCTAAACTATCCTAGAAGTTTCCTAATGGGGGTATTTATGGTATTCTTTCACTTATTAATTTTTTTGGTTTTGAGGCTATACCCTCAGCAATGACAAGGGTAACTTCTGGCTCTGCACTCAGGAATCATTATCTGGTGGTGCATAAAAGGACCATATGGTGTGCAGGGATTGATCCCAGGTAGGCTTTGCACAAGGCAAGCATCTTATCCACTGTACTATCTTTTTGGCTCCTTCTTTGACTTTATCTGCCTACCATACTCCATATTGGGACAGATTCTCTCTTTCACCCTCATATCATAAGTTCTACAAAGATAAAGTCTGTGCAATCCTATAGTTCCTAAATAACCAGCTAGCATTGTGTTATGAAGATAATTGATAAACAATATGTATCTCCTGAATGGCTGCATAAGAATTTTAATCAATTATGAATATCTTTAGGATCCATCCTTACAAGTACTGAACCTCAATTTGCTGAACATATATAGCATCTTTGATTATTTTTCTTTCAATACTTCAAAGCTGTTCCACTCAAGTCTCAGGGAGCATTCTCTCATTAACACTGAGACTTCTGGGCAGGGGAGATTGCACAGCAGCATTTGCCTTGCAAGTAGCCGACCCAGGACCTAAGGTGATTGTTTTGAATTCCGTGTCCCATATGGTCCCCCGTACCTGCCAGGAGCT
>PVKC010022092.1:0-17839 GCA_004027635.1 Crocidura indochinensis
AAAAAAAAAAACAAAGAAGAAGGAGAAAGTGATATAGGAGATTACTATACATTTGGGGAGAAACAGTATAAGAGGTAGTGTTATATAGGTCTATACTTATGATGATAGTATATGCTTCCCCATTGTCTTTTGAGATTTCGTCCTGTGGTGTGGACCCCACGCAGGGAGGTCTTGGGTAGAGTTCTTACAATGGGATGTTCATGATTGAGTTTAAGGCATACAATTGTATAACATCCTTCATCAATGTAAATTTTCCACCACAATTGTTCAGTTTCTCCTCCCACCCTCTTTCCTCCCCTTCATGCCTCCGGGGCAAATATTTTTATTCTCACTCTCTCTCTTTCTCTCTCTCTCTCTCTCTCTCTCTCTCTCTCTCTCTCTCTCATTGACACAACAGTTTGTGATATAGTAACTGGAGTTATCATGCATATCACTTTATCTCCTTTTAGCACTCAGTTCTTTTCTAGATTGTTTATTTCCAACTATCATTGCCATAGTGGTTTCTTCTCTGCACTCACTTCCCCATTCTTTGTGGCAAGCTTTCTATCACAGTTTAGTCCTCTAGTACTTGTCTCTGTTGTTCCTAGATATTATTGACATACTAATGTCTTATTTTTTCTTTTTCTTTTTTACTAATGTCTTTTTTATCCCACAAATGAGTGTAATCATTCTATGCCTGTTCCTCTCCCTCTGACTCATTTCCTTTAGAATAATACTTTGATATCCATCCACACAGAAGAAAAAAATTCATTCCTACAAGTGGATGTATGGCATTCCATTGTTTATATGTATCACAGTTTCCTTACCAACTCATCTGTTCTTGGGAACTCCCCACCCCCCATTCTGGTTATTGTGAATAATGTTGCAGTGAACATAGGAATACCAAAGGATTTTCTGCATTGTGTTCTGGGATCCTAAGGTATATATTCCTGCTATTGCTGGATAATATGTAAGCTCAATATCTAGGTTTTTTTTAGAAATATTTATATTATTTCCCAAAATGGTTGACCATTAAATATTTCTATTAACAGTGATTGAGAGTACCTTTCTCCACACATCTGTGTTAGCACTGGTTGTTCTTGATCTTTGTGATTTGTGACAGTCTCTGTGGTGTGAAATTATTGTTTTAGAAACAATAGGTTTGTATAGTAAAGTGCCAAGTTAAAAAATTAATACAAAATACATGGTTTTTCTATATACAAAAAATGGAAGACTAAAAAGAAATATTAAAAACTACCTCATTCACATTTGTGCCTCAGAAAATCAGGTTCCTTAATTAAATTTAAATTAAGATGGGAAGACTTAAGCAAAGTAAACTATAAAATACTGTTTCAAGAGATAAAGGAAGAAACAAGGAAATAAAAACACTTTCTCACATATTGTGAGAATTAACAAACTTAAAATGACAATACTTTTCAAGGTATTGTACAGATCTAATGCAATTATTTATAAGGATAACATGACATTATTCAAATAAATAGATAAAACACTCCTGAAATTCACTTGTAACAATAAACCTCCATAAATAGACAAAGCAATCCTTGAAATAAAGAAAATGGGAGGCATCATTTTCTCAACTTCAAACTGAATTATAAAGCAGTAATCATTAAAACAGCATTGTATTGGAATAAAGATAGACCCTTAGGTCAATGGAATAGACTTGAATACCCTGAGACTAACCCTCAGGTATATGAGCAATTACTCTTTGTTAAAGTGGCAGAAATTTGAAGTGGGATAAGGAAAGCTTTTTTCAACAGATGGTGTTGGGAAAACTGGTCAACTACATGCAAAAAAGTAAATTCCATCAGACCTCTCTTAAACATTATGTAGAAAAGTAAAATCAAAGTGAATTATGGATGTTGATATCAGAACTGAAATCTGATACATAGAGGTACATAGAGGAAAATGTAGGTAGAAAACACCATGGCATTGAAGCTAAAGACATTTTTAAGGAAGAAACAATGACCAATAAAGTGGAAGCAAAGATAAACAAATGGGACTACACTAAACCAAGAAGCTTCTGCACCTCAGAGGAAATGGCCACCAGGATACAGACTATTCACAGATAAAGAGTAACTATTCACCCAATACCCATATGATAAGGGGTTCATATCTAAGATATATAAGTTGCTATTGAGCCTTGAAAGAAAAAAAAAAGCTAATCTCATCCAAAATGGGAAGAACATGTGAACAATCATTCCCTCAAAGAAGAAATACAGATAGTTAAATGTAGCATGATGCTCCATATCACTAATGGTCAGGATATGCAAATCATAATTGAGTTTAGAACATAAAATATTTCAGCATCAATCTCACCACCTGTGTCAACTTCCTTCCAGTGTTTCTAGGTCTCCTTCCCTAATCACCCCCCAGGCCCCAATCTGACATCTTAACAAGAACCTTTTTAAATTAAGTTGTTAAAGTTTAGCTCCCATGATTTCAGTGTTGTTGACTCTGTGATTTGGATATATAGCTCTATTATTTAACCCACCTATGTACCTGAATCCCCTTGCTTCCTGCCCTTTCCCTCTTTCCCACCCCTATTGTTCCTCATTTGGCTTTTCTCCTCCTCTTCTACACTCTATTTTCTGCACTTTATTAAACTCTGGGGACAAGGTTGATTTAGGCATTTGCACTTAAGCCGTTACTTTCCCTCATCCAGTTATTTTAAATACCATGTATAAGTGATCTGATTTTATTTTTATTCTGGCTCACATTATTTAACATGATACCTTCTTTCAGTTTCATCCATGTTGCAGGGAATTGTACTTAATCAATTTTTACAGATGTGTAGTGTTATATACTGTACATAATCCTCATGATCCACTTATATGTCATTGGGCATCTAAATTAATTCCAAATCTTAGCTATTGTATTGTGTAGTACAATGAATAATGGTGTGCATATATCCTTTTGAATGGATATTTTTCTGTCCTGGGTAAAGATACTCAAAAGTGGAATTTCTGTTTTACATGAAAGTTCATTTCTGAGTTTACTGAGAACCCCATACGGTTTTCCATAGAGGTTGGACCAGATCACATTCCACCAGTAGTGAATGAAAGTTCCTTTTCACCACATACCTACCAGGCTACATTGTTCCCAGTACTTTTGATATTCATATGTTATTTCTGTATAAAACTATAATTCTTTTGCCTTTAGGGTCTCATTTGATCAGAAGTCACCCCTACAGTTACTCAGGGGACCTGAACAATAAGTTGCTGGATGTTCATACCAGTGTCAAGACCAATATGGTTACATAAAAGGCAAGTGTACCTACTGTACTACTCTTTTTTTTTTTTGGTTTTTGGGTCACACCCAGCAGTGCTCAGGGGTTACTCCTGGCTCCATGCTCAGAAATTGCTCCTGGCAGGCACGGGGGACCATATGGGGCACCGGGATACGAACCATGACCTTTTGCATGAAAGGCAAACGCCTTACCTCCATGCTATCTCCTGGGCCCCTGTACTACTCTTTTTTTTAGTAGGTTTTGACACTGACCTTTTGTATGGTACTAGAACTTCAAATAGGACTTTACACATGCAAAATAAGTACTCTACCACTGACCTCTGAGTGTCTCAGAAAATATATTGAATGCTATGCAATCATTCCATGAAATGTCTACCTACTTATCTATAAGTCAAGTATCTTGTCCTACTCGTATTTTTGCAATATGCATTTTATTATATTTAAATAAATATAACATTTAAATAAAGTTTTACAATGGTTTGTATAGGCTTTATAATATTATCCCATATAATTAATGTTATGCTTTTTTTTTTTTTTTTTTTTTTTTTTTTTTTTTTTTTTTTTTTTTTTTTTTTTTTTTTTTTTTTTTTTTTTTTTTTTTTTTTTTTTTGGTTTTTGGTCCACACCCAGTGACGCTCAGGGGTTACTCCTGGCTATTCGCTCAGAAGTCGCTCCTGGCAGGCACGGGGGACCATATGGGGAACCGGGGGATCGAACCGCAGTCTGTTCTAGGTTAGCACAAGGCAAGGCAGGCACCTTACCTCCAGTGCCACCGCCCAGCCCCTAATGTTATGCTTTTTCTTAAACAAAACATATCCAAATAGGTGGTTTCTCTCAAGTGTTTTAATCTCAGAGGTCCCCATTCCACTTAACAACTGGTAGGCCTAAGATGCATTTTGTATGTGCATAATACTGTTTTGGAAAATTAATATTGAGGAGCTGAAACACTAACACAAAATAGCAAGTAGAATAAATTTGTATTGAATAATCATGTCTTCATAACAAAACATGTTGTGAGAACTGCATCATTTTATATATTTGCAAATTTTGATAATACTTAATTAGATGGAAAAATCGCCTGGAACATTAATAAATAATGGAGCTTATAAGACATTCTCTATGAAGTATATTGTAAAAGAAAAAGACAAATAATTTCTTAGTTTTTATACAATTAGTTTTGTCCTCATGAACTCTCTGAAAGTATGTTGGGGAACTTCTGTGAAATAGTCCTTAAAGACCTCTTGGTCATAAGAAGAAAATAGTGTGACCATAAAATTTTTATTGTCTTGAAGATTACTTAAAATGGTGTCTAAACGAATAAATATGTATTAACACTTTCAAGATTAATACAGATTCTCTCATTAAACAATAGATTCTTTTGATTTCAGTGCTTATCTACAAGAGCATTCCAAAAATAGTAAGATAAGGAAAATTTATTTGTAATCACCATGTCTTCCTAGAGGAATGAAAACAACCTCCTAGGAAGCCTACAGTGTTTTTTTTTTTGTTTGTTTTTGTTTTTTGGGGGGGGGTCACACCCGGCAGTGCTCAGGGGTTACTCCTGGCTCCATGCTCAGAAATTGCTCCTGGCTGGCACGGGGGACCATATGGGGAACCAGGATTTGAACCAATAACCTTTTGCATGAAAGGTAAATGCCTTACCTCCATGCTATTTCCCGGGCCCCCACCTTTGATATTTTAATTGCCATAGGCAGAAAGCAGACTGAGAGAGCCATTTATCAAACACTAACTATTCTTAAAAATGTGTGACTCAGAAAGTAGAATAAAGTCTAAAGAGCATATCCAGAGGCTCTATAGATTATCCTCAGTGAGTAGGGCTCAGCCTCAAACAGGGAACAACCAGAGCTTATCTCAATGTTACTTTTGTGGTGCTTGAATTTGGCCCAATATTTTTTCAACATGGCAATGCCACAAATCATGTGTGATCCGTGGACATATGTTTGTAGTTCATCTCCAAAATTTCTTTTAGTAATAATTTCATTTTATTTTTCATGCCTTTGTATAGTTACTTTCCCATTTTAGGACTAATCCCATGTGGCCAATAGAATATTGGTGGAAATAGGTATTTCTTTGTCTAGGTATATGTGAAATTTAAGATCAACTTTGAGCTTTTCAATTCCTCACCCTGCAGAAGCCAGTGACTCTGCAAAGCCTACGTGACAAAAACTGAAGTTCTGGGTAATAGTGAGTCCTATTAATTCTGTAAGAAAATTAATAATCTGCTGAGTGGGAGAGTCAGATCAAACCCCCACCGGACTGTATCTCTTGAGACATTCTGAGGCTGACCCAAGATTTCAAAGAGTGTTTTTGAGTATTGCATATTAAATTTTGCATATTTTAATTGTGGCATAAGTAATTTATGCACAAATCAAAATAGAAAGCCTTTTGATATGACATACAACATAGATTAGAAATATTGATAACAATTGGCATGGTTCAGTTGAGAAACATAACATTTTGTAGGAAATATCTTATATCTTTTCTTTTTTTTTTGTTTTTTGGTTTTTGGGTCACACCCGGCAGTGCTCAGGGGTTACTCCTGGCTCCATGCTCAGAAATTGCTCCTGGCAGGCACGGGGGACCATATGGGGCACCGGGATTCGAACTGATGACCTTTTGCATGAAAGGCAAACGCCTTACCTCCATGCTATCTCCTGGGCCCCATATCTTTTCTTATTAGATAATCATTGCATTACTTTTAGTTCTTTAAATATTTAGGAGGATCTTGAAAAGACCTTTAATTTTCCCAGCTATTAATATTTTAATTCAAAAGAAATTGTTTAAGTTACTTCATTTCAAAGACCCATTCACGTCTTAAAATATTAGAATATGTAAATATATATTTCAACATAAAATTATAGGTAGATTTCTGGCAATTTTTCCTTGAGAAGCTTGATAGAATTTCCATTAACTTAAATAAACTAGTATATCATATAGCATCCTTTTGTTTGTTTGTTTGTTTTTAGATCACACCCAGCAGTGCTCAGGGGTTACTCCTGGCTCCAGGCTCAGAAATCGCTCCTGGCAGGCTCAGGGGACCATATGGGATGCCGAGATAAGAACCAATGACCTTCTGCATGAAAGGCAAATGCCTTATCTTTATGCTATCTCTCCGACTCCCATATAGCATCTTTAAAGGTGTTTTAATTTAAACATTCCACCCTTATTAGGCTTATATTTCCTTGAGAAGCTAAAAATATAGCTAGTCACCAGCTTTTTTTTTAATGAAAAATATTGAGTGTTGTTTCAATTCCACATTAGAAGTAGCCTTGGATTTTGGTGATCATTATTATAAACTATATTATAAAACCAACAGGTCTATTACAGAGTAGCAAAGGTATTGTGATAATAGAATAAGAATTTTTGATCAGAAGGATGTGTGGTTAATTTCAATAGCAGAATATTAATATTTATAATCTGAACTGACAAATTTATTTCAAATTATTCATAGTGTTTATTATGTGTTATGTTTTACTCAATGATTGGTAAATTTTGAAGGTAATTGAAACATTAAAGATTCTGCCTTTATATAGCAACGAAAGGTAATGAAGAGGAACTACTGTCCTTTCATATTAAAATCACCTTAATTCAGTAATATATATTCACCACAGAGCATGCTATCTCAGGGTAAGGTCACTTTGGCCATCTATTCCATTAAAAATATGTTTATTTTATTTACAGGTATCATCCATTACGACAGGCAATTGACATTTTAGCTAGTGGTCTTTGTCAAGAAAATAAAACTTACTTTTAATTGATGGAAGTTTTTAAATGACCCATCTCAAAACTTTGGTGAATTTATCTATTATAAATTATTCAGTTGATAATGTAATTTGTGCTGCAAAAGCTGATCAGGTTATTTATTTGAATACCATTATGTTAGTTGTGTGCATCTAAAAAATCTTATAGTTAAAAATCATGCAGATACTCAACAATCTTTTAATCATGATATTAATAAAGATGTTCGAGTAGGCACTTATTCCCTTTTAGTACTCTTTCTCCTTTTTGTTTGCTCTTCACTTCCATAAGCATTTTTTCCCTATAAGTCTTTTTATTGGGGGGGGGGTTGGCAAGCACCTGGGGTTACATTTTTTTCTATAAATTTTTGATGGCCTTATGAACTTCTGACCCAGTTGCTCCAGGTAGGAAAGAGGTGCACCATTTTAGAAATGGGCTTGCTCTCAGTCCACAGAAACATAGTTATTATGTATCAGCAGGGATTGGAGGAATAGTACAGTGGATAGGTCATTTGCCTTGCATCTGGTCAACTCAAGTTAGATCCCTGCCATCACATGGCAGTCCCCCAAGACTGCCAGGAGTGATTCCAGACTTTTGAGCCAAGAGTCACCCCTGCACATTGCCAGGTATGACTCAAAAACAAAACAACATCAAAGAGATTATGTCTCAGCAGAAGAGCACGGAAAAATAATTTACTACTGTTCTGCAACCCCCAGATCACTGAGTGATAATCTTAGTTAGCATCCCATTGAATTCTGAGGACATTGTGACCATAGTAACCTTTTCTATGCTACATTGGGATCCTAAGTAGGTAGGTAACTACCTAATTATCTAACTAGTGTAGTAGGTAACATTACCAACTTGTTCATGCTTGATATCAATTGAGTAGTGATTGTATAATTTGCTTGAATAGGCTAATAAGTCGGTGCTAAGAGGTACTTCTAGTTATTTCAAAATCCTAGAATAGGACTACTGACATAGCTGTAATATATGCTTTGCATGATGAATCCCAGTGTTCAGTGCTCAGAACTGCATGGTCCCTGTGTGTGAAACTATAAGTAGCCCCTAAGGTTGAAAAGCCAAAACCTAAACAAACAACATGAATTTTACATAGTCAGAGTATGGTGAAACAAGCATGTGGTAACAACTTTTAAATTTGCAATACCATATTATTATAGAATTTTTTGTTGTCTATAACATTTATTTTGTAACTAAGATTGCATCTCTCAATTCTTTCACCCATTTATCACCCTCTATCTTTCAGCTCTGGTAATTTTCAGCCTTTTCTGTCTCTATGATTTTAGTTTAGTTTGTTTATTTTGTTTTATGTTTCACACAAAGAATAAAGTATCATTTGTCTCTTGCTATCTGACTTATTTCAGTTAGCATAAGACATTCAAGCTTCAAGAAAGTTGACACAAAAGTAGTAAGATTTCATTCTTTTCAAGATACTTATCTTGGCTCCTGTCAGCATTGCAATGAACATAGCAGTAGATATATATTTTTTCTCTAGGCACATATCCAGATATAGAATTGTTATATTTATTCTGAATTTCCAAATAACTACTAGGTTTTACTTTTTTTAAATGGCTGTACCAATTCAAACCTTTAATGCCTAAGTGTACCATCAGTAGCTTACCTTTGAATTTTATTTAATTAAAACAAGTTGCTGCAGCAACACCAATGTGTAGAATTATTACTGACAGTGCACAAAGTTCTCTTTTCTTCATGTCTTCACCAACATTTGTTTCTTATCTTTCTTGAACTCCCTATTTTTATAGGAATTTTTACAGGTATTCTTTCATACCTCCTCATGGTGATAATGTGGTGCTGAACATACTGAACTTTTTTTAAATTTGAAAGCAGTTTTTTATTAACTGATCATATTGCATACATGTAGAAGATATCTTAGATAATATTTCCCATCAATCATTGACCTGATCTTTCTGGTTGTCTGCAAATAAGACCTGGTAAACTTTATTGTTGTCTTTGCTGTCTAAAAAATGGGTAGTCTTTTTCATTTTCTTCCTTTGGAATGGAATACAGTTTGGAAGGCCAGAGGAAGTTGGCCTCTTGGAAGAATTTTCTGTCATCATTGCTTTAATGAATATGATCCTACATGCAGATGATACCATATACATCAAGTTTGACCAATCAAACATTCTCTATTAGTGCAATTCACTTCTTGTGGATTTTGCCATAACCACACTTATAGATCAGTTTATTTACTGACTTCATTTTTGAATTCTCTCATGCAATTTATGGTTCCAAAATCCTCAACATGTTAATTAAAGCCTTGTTGAACCTAACAAAGATGCCATTGAAAATCTGGTAAAGGTGAGGAAACTATAGCACTTATAGGGCATTGGGGCCTCATACCACAGATACCTTTTGAGTTCTGTAGGAATATTAAAGTTCCCAACTTTTCTCACCATTCTAGGTATTTGAATCTCTATCTTGTATATCTGCTTACATGCCTCATGATTCTGCTTAGCTTTCATATATCTCTCCTTCCTCTTTTCCTACCTTTTTGGCATTTTTCTCAGGCACTTAATCTTCAGCTGTTCAAAATTATGTTGCTTTTCCTTCAGGGTTTCAGGCACATCAGGAGTCTTCTTTTTCTATTCTTGAATTGCTGCAGGCTTAGCAAAACCTTCTTTTTCCTCTCTTCTGTTCCCTCCATGATTCCAATCTAATAGGAGTTGAACATCTTATTTGTATGCATTTGGGAAAAAATGTCTATTCACTTATTGTGTCTCTATCCTTTGCATTTTATGATGATGATGTGGTGGTGACTGATGGATGCACAAATTCTTGGTTGCTGTGGTTGCCCTATGTCACATTCCTTTTATTGTTGAACTTCCTAATTGTGCTTAAGTGCTCATGTACATACCCTTATGTTGTAACACTCCAGATTTCAGCACTTGCACATCTCTTTAGTTTCAGCATTATATATGCTAATTGCAGTTGGGATGAAAATTATTTGTGCTGCTGACATCATATAGAGAAATCTCAGGATAAAACTTACCTTGTAATGGGATCTGGAATAAAATTCATGGCTCATGTATACAAGGTAGGTATCTTTTTAATAATATACATTTCTTTAAAGACTATGTATTCTTTTGTTGTTTTTTTTTTTTTTTTTGGGGGGGGGAATCACACCCTGCAGCGCTCAGGGGTTAATCCTGACTCTATGCTCAGAAATCGCCTCTGGCAGGCTCAGGGGACCATCTGGGGTGCCAGATTTGAAACCACCATCCTTCTGCATGAAAGGCAACTACTTACTTCCATGTTATCTCTCAGGCCCAAGATTATGTATTCTATAGTTGCTCATAATACATTTGTTCTAAGACCAATCCCATCATCAATGTAAGATTTCCCCCACCATTAACCCTAGCTAATACATTGACAGAGACAAAATAATATATTTTATATTGCTTTTACAATGGTAAAAGGAAATGAATTTATTAAAAAATATAGTAATAAGAAAATTTGTGAAAATTAATGTTGATAGCAATGAGGTCATTGAGTATTTGTTGGGTTTGCTAAGAGACATGCTGCAAGTTGATTTTCGGTTATTAGATTTGTTTCAAAAAATGAGGTAGTTTTGAATTGATATAGATGTCTAAATTGGTGTGTTTCTACTCAGATGAGAATATTGAAAGAAATTAGCCACATGTGTGTTTGAGTATTCCAGAAATACTAAGCTCTATGACTGATATTGAAGCTTTTGGGGGGCATGGTTTTGGCTGCCAGGACTTCTGGAAGTATGTTGAAGTAGAGACAGGAGGCCCACACTCACTTCAAAAAAATTCTGGAGACAGATAGTCAGAAAAGCAGGGAGGCAAGCTCTTGCTGGACTTGATTCTCTGTAGCATCAGACTTGAAGATAGGCAGCCTCTTCGTCACCAGGCCAACAGGCTTCTGCAGACCAACAGGCAGTTTCTCTTTAAAACTTTTCTCAGGTCATAATCAGGGCCTCCTTTTTAGCCTTGCCTCAACCTCCTTCTGGGTGTCAGTGCTAACACTGATCTCCTATCTGCCCTTTGGGGCCAGCCAGGTTTGTGTCTGGGAGGGAATAAGAAAACTCACATCTGAATCGATTCACCAACACAAACAGAACTATCTTCTTGGGTCTTTTCTCAGTCTCCTCTGGGTCCCAGCACCTTTTCTGCTAAAAGCCAGGGTAACAAGCCTACCAAATAAGTGTTTTTCTAGAAATTTTTTGATTTTAGGTTTTTTAATCAAGTATTTTTTCTTTTTTCCAGTCACACCCAGTGATGTTTAGGGGTTACTCCTGGCTTGGGGGACCATATGGGACACTGGGGGATCAAACCACAGTCTTTTCTAGGATAGCACGCAAGGCGGATAACTTACCGATTGCATCACCGCTCCAGACCCTAAGCAAGTCTTTTAATCCATTTTGAGTTACCATTTTGTGTACAGTGTAGGACAGTGGTCTAATTTTATTCTATTTTAAAGATAGTGTCCATACCTAGTAGTTTTCAAGAACCACCATGGTTATATGTATTGGAGCTTCCATGGGATATGAGATGCCTTGACAACACATGCAAAAGGTACATGGTCTACCACTGAACTTTATAATATTTGATTTCTTTGTTTATTTTAGGATTAGATTAATATTATAAATTCCAAGTTAATCTACTAAAATCTAGGGTACTGATACTTTTGTACTGATCTTTGATATTAGGGAGTTTTCTAGATTATTATTATAGAGATTATTACTATTCAGTATGTAATATCTACATGCATGTGAATATATAGAGAGTGCTTATATATAGAGTTTATTAATAAAGCTTCTGCCATAATTTGGACTGTTTATTTACAAATATGTAGATTCTATATGTTTCCACTGTCTCTCCAAGTTGGATAGACTATAACTACAACAGGGAGAAGCAGATGTTTATAATAATTAAACATCACTGATGCTCACTGCAAAGTAACATCTTCTAAAAAAGTATTACATCTGAAAACTTTATCAGTTTAAGTTTGGAATCTCTTTGTAAAGAAAATAAGCCATCCTTTCTTCTTATTCTTGTAGCATTAGTAAGTATACTAATTATATCCATGTACATAATTAAAAACATAATCTTTGAAATATTCATGGCCAGAATTTAGTTAGTAAATCTTTAAATACTGAGTGGGATGGTAGGTGCTGGTAGGAAACCAAAAGACCTATGAGAAATTGCTGTTATTCCAAATTATAATATCACCTAATTATAGGACTGGTGCTGGTTTTACTATTTTAAAAAAGTTCTCTAGATTATTAGGAAGCATACTAATTCCTGAGGAGATTGTTATGCCAAGAATTTACCTAGAAATAGATTTGAAATGGATTCCCTCATTCTACTGAAGAAGAAAACAGCAGAACTTGCAAAAATTTGAAATTTATTGGGCAGCAGTTCTTGAGCTTTATTGTATATGAGAATCCACTATTCAGCTTGTAAATATTCTGATGTCAGATTTCTTCATACATCCATTTATTTAGAATCTATGTTGGTAGAAACCAGGCATTGGTGATGTTAAAGCTCCTAAATTGATTGTAAAATGCAGGGACATTTGAAAACAATTTTTTATAATTATCTTTATTTAAACACTGTGAGTATACAATTTCTTTAGGATTTTTATATCTTTACTGAATCACCTTAGGGAGAATGAGTGTACTTTTTACAGAGTATCCCTGTTTTATCCTCATCTAAGATCTAATAATTCAGAATTTCTAGATCCATGCCTTATTCTTAAATAATTAATTGAAGGTTTGTTTTTTAAAGACTACCCAGACAATATACTTAAAATTAATTGAATTTTGCATGGAGCTAAACTTTTTCTGTATTAGTCACACATAGTTTTTATTTCTTAGTATTTTTAAATTTGGGCCATACTGATTGGTACACAAGGGATCACTCCTGGCAGTACTCAGAGGATTATGTGAGGTGCTAGAGATCAAACCCAAGTCTGTCACATGCAAGTGCCCTACCATTTGTACTATTTGTTTTGACACCTCCCCTTTTATATCTAATTCAGTTTATTAGGGATCTTTCTTTCTCTTTATTTGTGAGTCTTGCTAATGGTTTGTCAATCTTATATAGTTTTTCAAAAAAGCAATTCTTGCTTTCATTGATTTGTTGAATTTTTGCGTTTACAGTTCATTAATTTATGCTCTGACTTATTGTTTCCTTCATCATGCTTCCTTTTGATTCACTTTGTTAGTCATTTTCCAATTTCATAAGCTGTAAGTTTAATTTATTCATGTAGCCCCTTTCTTCCTTACAATTGAATGTTTGCAATACTACAAATTTTCCTTTTAATACTGCTTTTTCTGTGTACAACAACTTTAAATAGTTTGCATGTTTTTTGTTTGTTTGTTTGTTTTGGGGCCACACCTGGCATCGCTCAGGTGTTACTCCAGGCTCTGTGCTCAGAAATCGTTTTCAGCAGGCTCAGGGGACCATATGGGATCCTGGGGATCCAACCTAAGTCTGTCCCAGGTCTGCAAGGCTAATGCCCTATGACTATGTTATCACTCAGGCCTCTAATTTATGCTCTCATTTGTTTCCCAGAATCTTTTGACTTCCTTTATTTGGTTTCCTTTCTTAGCCAAGTTTGTTTGCTAATGAGCTGCTTATTCATGTTAAAGTTATTTTTCAGTTTCTGTTTGTAAATCACTTATATTTTCAGGACATTGTGGTCTGAGAAGATAGTTGATACATCTTCTATTTTATTGATTTTATGGATGCATATTTTGTGGCCCAGCACATATTCTATCTTGGAGGATCTGCCATGAGCATTGCAGAAAAATGTGTGTATTCAATTTGGGGAATTAAAATCCCCTTAAAAATTTCTTCTTTTAAAGACAGTATATTTCTGTTGAGTTTTAGCCTGATTGATCAATCAAGGTCTAACAGGTGACAGTTGCAGTGCTACAATTACAATTACTACTTCTGCCATTATTAGTTTATTAGTAGTTATATTTTGCTGACACACTCATTAGTTGCATATATGTGTAGGAGCATGATTTCTTCATGATGAAAATATCCCTTGATTATTATAAAATGACTCTCTTTGTATGCTATAACACTTTTTAACCTGATGTCTATCTACAGCCATATCATCCTCTTTAAAAAAATTATTTGCTTGAAGGATTGTTTCCCAATCTTGGACTTTGTGTCTGTGTTTGCTCTGTCTATTCAAATGTGTTTCTTGCAAGGCAGCATAATGTTGAATTCAATTTTTCAATAATTTTGTATTCTGTGCTTTTTAATTGGGGCATGGCCTCTTTCTGCCTGTGGATAGGGTTGTTTGATATTCCACCAGGATATGAATTCTGGATTTGTGTATCTAAGCAGATGATGTGTAGCTGCCATTGCTTTCAGTCCTCAAAACTAGGGAAATTGATGTTCAGACACAAAGGTGCCCTTCCTAAAGATTATCATATATTAATAAAGAGTCTGTTTTAGTTTATGTCAACTTATGTTCAAATTTTTATTAAGTTTTTAGGCCATCCCAAACAATGCTCATGGGAGTTATTCCTGGTAATGTTGAGGGACTATATTGGATGGCTGGATATAATCTAGTTAAGCTGCATGCAAGGAAAGTGTCTCACTCATTGTATGACAGCTCTAGCCTCCCTGTTGTATTCAAACATTTTTAAGAAAACAATTTGAGGGGCCAGAGCAATAGCACTGCAGTTAGGGCATTTACCTTGCATGCAGCTGACTGGGGTTAGATCCCATGTGAACACCTGAGCCCACTAAGAATGATTTCTAAGAGCAGAGTAACCCCTGAGCTCTGTCAGGTGTGGCCCCAAAACAATAACCAAAAAAAACCCCAAAACAAAAAAGACACAATAAGCATATATTAAAATAATTTGAATATATTTCTAGCAGTTAGTAAGTAGGTCATCTTGTGAGAAAGTAACTGCATATCTTTGTCTAAGTATTAAAAATGTTGCACCATTAAACTGTTACAATTTGTGATCAGAACCAAAATTTAAAAAATATATTATGAAAACATATCATTTACAAGGCTATTCATAATTGAGCTTTATACATACAATGTTCCAGAACTAATACCTCCACCAGTGTCCAAAGTTTCTTCCCTCCCACTTCCATTCTCCAGTCTAGCTTCTTTATGGGCACATTTGAAGTTTAGTTGTGGTTTGGATAGCTAGCTAGCTATAACACTTCTCTATTTTTAATATAGGGCTTTGGATACCTCCTCCCTTACTTCCCATCCATATTTCCTAACTCCCTCCGTACTTTCTTTTCTTTTTGCTTACTTATTTTATTAATATATTCATTTAAACATCTTGATTACAAATATGATTGTAGTTGGGTTTCAGTCACGTAAAGAACAACCCTCTTCACCAGTGCACTGTTCCCATCACCAATGTTCCGAATCTCCCTCCTCTCCACCCTACTTCTGTCTGTACTCTAGACAGGCTTTTTACTTCCCTCATTCATTTACTTTGTTATGATAGTTCTCATGTAGATATTTCTCTAACTGCACTCATCACTCTGTGGTGAGCTTCATGTCGTGAGCTGGACCTTCCAGCTCTCCTCTCTTTTGTCTCTGAGAATTATTGCAAAAATTTATTTTGTTTTTCTTAAAACCCATAGATTCTGTATCTCTCTCTCCCTTTGGCTTGTTCCACTCAGTATAATAGATTCCATGTACATCCATGTATAGGAAAGCTCATGATTTCATCTCTCCTGATGGCTGCATAATATTCCATTGTGTATACCTACCAAAGTTTCTTTAGCCATTTATCTGTTGAAGGGAATTGTTTTTCCCGCACTCTGGTTATTGTAAATAGCACTACAATGAATATAGGTATGAGGAAGGTATTTTAGTATTGTATTCTTGTGTTCATAGGGTATATCTGTAGGAGTGGTATAGCTGGATCATATGGTAGCTCAACTTCCAGTTTTTGGAGGAATCTCCATATCACTTTCCATAAAGATTGAACTATATGGCATTCCCACCAGCAATGAATGAGTTCCTTTCTCTCCAAATGCCTGCCATTGTCCCTATATGTTGAGGTCAAGGTAATGTAGGCATTCTTCCAGTTATTCTGCATACCATAGATAAGTAATATTATTCTGTGTTTTCCTACTTTTGACTTCATTTAACACATCTCCCAGTTCTATCCATGTTGCCTGAATTAAAGGATTTCATAAGTTCTTTCAGCTGAATATAATCCATTGTGCATACATGGTACATCTTCATAATCCACTCATCTATTGCTGGATACCTAGGTTGACCCTTTGTCTTATTTATTGTACTAAGTACTGCAATGAATAATGTTGTGCATATGAACTTTTGAATGAATGCCTTGTGTCAGATAAATACGCTGAAGTATAATAGCTGTGTTGTATGGCAACTCAACTCTTAGTTTAGAGATAAATCTCAATATTGAGGACTTCCTGCTTTCTTTCCTGTTTCTTAAGTTCTCTACCACTGAATAAAGGGCTGACCTTTTTTATATATGTATGTTTTCACATAGGACATGAAAATGTAAACACTCAGTACAGTCGTGTTTCATAAATTTTGCTCTTTCAGAATCACCAGAAAAACTAATAAGAAACACAAAGTGCTTTGCTGAAAATGGATAGAAACAAGTAGCTTCATATGTTATTAAGCTCTTCAGAATAACAGGTGATTCTTGAATTTACTAAAGTTTAGCAACCACTGTGATATTAATCAATTGTGTATACGTGTCATTAATTATGAAATCAAGACAGGACTATAAGTAAGTTAATGATAAATATAAAACTAAAGCCATATATGTTCATATGTATGTATGTGAAACATTGCAACATAGCTTTTCTCAAGCTTTACTTTTATTACATGTAAGTTCTGGGTACATTTAATAGATGGTTTGTGGATAGAATATGCAGTATACAGTAGAGAAATGCTCTTTATTGGTCAGAATTCATAAACATAAACATTCAGAGAGATGATATATAAAGATCTTATAGAAGTCCTGAAATAAAATGGAAGTGTTGGAGCCAGTGTGGTAACACAGTGAGTAGATAGTTTACGTGGCATGTAACTGAACCAGATCCAAACTTAGCATCCCAGATAGTTCCTTGAGTCCAACAGGAGTGATTCCTGACCCCAGAGCCAGGAGGTAACCCCTGTGTACAGTCAGGAGTCAGGGATGGACCCTGCCCCTCAAAAACCATCAACAAACAGCAACCATATTTTAAGAGTTATTTGAAATTTCTTTTATGTTCATTGTAGCACTATTCACAATAGCCAGAATCTGGAAACAATCCAGGTTCCTAAGAACAGATAAGTGAATATAGAAGCCACAATATATTTCTACAGTACAATACTATGCAACTGTTAACAAGAGAGAAGTCATGAAGTTTGCTTTTACATGGATGGAAATTCATAGTATCATGCTGAGTGCAATGAGTCAGAGAGAGAGAGGGATAGACAGAATGATCACACTGACTTGGGATATAAAAGTAAAGGTAATATGGTATTAATATCCAAAGACAATGACAAGGTCCAGGAAGACCATTACACAGTAATATGCTTGCAAATAGTAAGGGAGTTTGGTTAGGGGTAAAGAAGGGAAAACTATGACAATGATAGTTAGATATAATCACTCCAGACAAGAACTATGTACTGTAAGGGCACAAAGTTTTGTGTATGACACCCTGTCAATAACAACATTGCAAAATTGTCTAAAAGAAAATTGTATAAAAGTATGTAAAAGAAAAAAAGGAAGAGAGAGAAAGAGAATTAAAATGTCTACCACAGATGCAAGCAGGGGAGAGGGCAGGAGGAAAACTGGGAACAT
>PVKC010022093.1:0-17770 GCA_004027635.1 Crocidura indochinensis
CAGATTATCTGAATTTTCAGTGAAAGGAATGATCACACTGCATATCCAAGTAATATTAAAAATCAATCTTCTGTGGAAAGTTAATTAAAATTATAAAATATTAACTATGATTTTTTATGTTTTCATCTAAAAATTTATTTTTACTTCATTTGCTCAATATTCAAAGCAGTGCTGTAGCTGACATAAGTCTAAATTTACAATGCAATGTCCAGTGATATTTACAAGATAAATCTTCATATCACACATTGAATATTCAATAAGAAGCAGCAATCTGCTCAAAAGCTCCTTTATTATTGATATCTGCATATTTAGAGTGACTGCAAATCTTCACATAGTCACCAAATTAAGATTGTGATTTAATGGAAAATTAAAAATATTTTACTTTAGGCCTACAAGATCATGGGGAAAGATATTAACAATGCACTTCATACAATTATCTACTTGATTTTATTTTGTATATCTGCTTGTTTTTTCTCAGAAATACCTGGCAGTTCTCAGTGCTTGGTGATTACTTCTGGAGGAATCAAGTTCGGGCCTCCTCCCTGTCTTTGAGCTATCTCCCATGCCCAGTCAATGAATCCTTTCTATCTATGCCATGCTTTTAAACATGTTTTGATAATGAAAGAACAATAAGTTAACCTCTAGCATGACTTCGACATTAATAAATTCCATCTTCTTATATATAAGTTAAAACTCCAGTTATATTACCTTTCAAAATAATCTTTTTACTTTATGCATAGAAAATTAATAAATCCTATTCAATATCTTCAATGAATATCCTATTCAATATATTCAATGTTGTCAATGCAGCATTGCTCATTTTTGTTAAAATCTGGAAAGGCAAGAGTTTTTGAAAATGAGTATATTTAAAATCTAAAATTTTAGCTATCTTCATATTCTAAACCCTTTTATACAGAGGTAGTACTACTGTTAAAAATCTATATGCTCATACAGCTATTATTAGGATAGAAAGTTCTGCTGCATAGCACACCTTTCCAACCTTAAGATATTGGGTAGAAATATCCCAAGCTAGGTAGAAATATATACCAAACTTCTGACAATAAGATCAAATATATGGCATGGTTATGTAATCAGCAATACTGTATTATATACTTTAAAGTTGCTTAAGGAGTAAATCTTAGGTATTATTACTACAAAAAATGAAGGCAATTATATGAGATAATGGAAGTGTTTAGCTACTACTATGGTAAAATATTTTACTATATGCAAAAGTATTTATTTGTGGGAAAGGAGGCTTATCTTTATGGTAGCTTGACATTTATGTAGAATTTCGGTAAGTAGAGAAGTGAGACCAGAATGAGCTCTTGGTTTTACGAAGAGGCAGGAAAGAGAACTGAGTTCAGAGAAGCTCTATTAGTCAGAGTGTCACTGTCATAGATAATAAAGATAGATTAATTTTCTAGGGCCAGTTGAAGAGAAAATCAAATAGAGTTGGCACACAGTCTGACCCAAAGACATTGAGGAGGGCTTCACCCATGCTCAGGGACCTGGAAGTTATTTCTGAAAACACTGCCAACCACGCAGATGTTTCATAATCAGACTCTTTAAAGTGCTACTAACCAGGCAGATTCAGCATGGCTGGAGTTCACAACTGGCAAACCTCAAGCAGCCAAGAAATATCAGGGACCAAACTAGAGTTTTGGTACTGACAAGGCCGGCTCTCCAGCCCTATGCCCCCTTAGGGCTTCTAGCCCTAATATAAAGTCTCTTTCTGAAGAGGCAAACCATTATCTTTTCACCAATTTTGTCTTTCCCTTAGCTCTTTTTTGTTATAGCTACAGTAAGTATTTATCTAAAACAGTGGTCCTCAAACTACGACCAGCGGGCCACATATTGTATTTGTTCCCGTTTTGTTTCTTCACATCAAAATAAGATGTATGCATTGTGCATAGGAATTTGTTCGTAATTTTTATTTTTACTATAGTCTGGCCCCCCAATGGTCTGAGGGACAGTGAACTGGGCCCCTGTTTAAAAAGTTTGAGGACCCCTCATCTAAAACCTGAGTTGAATGTTTTGATGATCCGGAAGATTTTAGAAGAAAAAATAGAATTTTGTATCACCCAAGGCTTTCCCTCCTACCTTTGTGCCCTTCTCTCTCTCTTCGTGCTCCTTATGCTTTCTGACTTACAGACAGCCTCTGCCACCCAGTTATGACACAGTCACCCATGATGACACAGTTGCAAATATTTCCTCTTGTGATTCTCTAAAAGTTTTTTTTTTTTATGAATTCATAGAATGGATGAAAAAGTACAGGGGTTAGGGAGCAGCACTTTATCTCCTAAGCATCACCAGGTACTGTCCTAGAAACCGCTAAATCAAGGTTAAGTCTGGTGGTTCCAATGCCACATCCACATGGGCTCTTTTATTGAATCACTGGTCATGTTAGCTAAGTAGATTTTGGGGTGAACCCCTGAAAATCTTTTTAGAGATCCTCACACCCCACTCCCATAAAAGGAACTTGTAGGGAAAACTAATGGGGCTTTTTCTGGAACCATCAATATACTAAGGAAAATATGTTAAGTGATGACAGTTTGTCTCTTAGGTTACATGGTCAGGTTGGGAAAAGAGATTCCCACCATCAAAGGAAAAAAAAAGACAAGAATAGGAAGACTGAGAAAATTGTTGTCTGCATCTTAATGAGAGTTTATGCTACAGTAAATACTTTGAATAACTTTTTAGTAAATCAAGCAAGATTTTGTAAACAGATTTCTTGCACTGTATCTCAATGGGTCATATACCATCATTGATAAGATAAGACTTGATTCCTGTCATTCCCTATATTAGCTTCAGAGTATTTTTTAAACAATTTTATTGTGACCAATGTGAATTACAAATCTTTCACAGTAATATTTGAGGTACATAGTGGCATTGAATCAGGGGTATTCCCACCACCAGTGTTGTCCTCCCTCCACCCCAGTTTCCAGTATCCCCTTCCTTTGACCCCCCAGACTGTTAGGATAACTGGTCCCCTCTGTGTATAGTTTGTTGAAGATTGGCTATCGATTCTGTTATCATTGACTTTGGGTTTGGTGTGGGATCTCCGTTCGAATGAGGTGAAGCGAAGACAATTTTATTAAAAATTAGCTCAGCCTTATATAGCAAAAATCTGGAATGCAAGGTGAGGCAAAGCCAAAAGAAAGGAAAGGGGGTGCAATCCTGAGATCGAAACTAGGATTAGCATGTGAAGTGGCAGAGAAGCCAGAGTCGAGGGAGGACAAATGGATGCTAGCTGAAACTTTGCATCTGAAAGGTCCAGGCGCAGGAGATGGGAAGGAATTTCTGTAGTTTCGGGTGGAAACAAAGAAAGTGAAACCCAGGAAGTAGGAAAAGGCAGATAGCTAATGGGGGAGCAGGAAATATTGAGTGAGTAATTATGCAATTATCAGGTAGAGGAAAAGATGTTTTGTGTTTTGGGAAAAAACATGAAACTAGTTATGCATTATTGAGCTTGGAGGGAAAAGGGAAACTTCCCTGGTGCCAGAGCCAGAGAGACTGCCCAGCGGGGGTGCATCAGGTTTTCCTGGCGGTTTTTGGTATGGCCTTTCTTTGTCTGCAAGGAGGAATTTACTAATGACCGAATTTTCTTAAAGGGGAAAAGGGTGAAAATTGTCACAGCTTCAAGATTTCATGTTCAGACCATTCTGACAAGGGGTTAGCCTTAGATGACAAACTCAAATGTAGACTTTTCTGATATGAAATTCTTCAGGAGTTTTTCACTCCTGAATTGGGCTGTGACAAATCCAAAAATAGAAATCAGAAAACTCCAAACTGAAATAACAGATTTGAAAAACATGGTAGCTGAACTAAAACCTCAATGAAAAGCCTCTTCAACAGGATAGCAGCAGCTGAGGACAGAATCAGTGAACTGGAAGGTCAACTGCAGAACAACTTCATACAGCAGGAGAGATTGGAAAAGAACCTAGGGCAAACGATCAGATGATGAAAAAAAGTAGTCAAAGAATGTGAACAGATGAAAATAGAAGTCTTTGATAAACTCAGCAGAAACAATGTAAGAATCTTTGGAGTCCCAGAGGCCTACAAAGGAGATCTCCAGGAAAAATCAACAGTCAAATACAAAATCACAGAGAAACTCCCAGAACTAGACTGCATGAAATCAAATACTGCATGCCCGAAGAGTACCAACTAAAAGAGACGCAAAGAAAAACATCCTAAAACACTTCCTAGTCACATGACGAATCCTACAGATAGAGATAGAATACTGAAAGCAGCAAGATCAAAAAGGGAAATTACATTCAAAGGAGCATCCTTAAGATTTACAGCAGAGGGGCCAGAGATATAGCACAATGGTAGGGCATTTGCCTGGCAAGCAGCGAACTCAGGACCAAAGGTGGTTTGAATCCCAGCATTCCATATGGTCCCTTGTGCCTGCCAGGAGTGATTTCTGAGCAGATAGCCAAGAGTAACCCCTGAGCACTGCCAGGTGTGGCCACAAAACAAAACAGAAAAAAGATTTTCAGCAGATATGTCACAAGAAACTCTCAAGCCAGAAGACAGTGGTTGGATATTGTCACAAGACTGAATGAAATGGAGGCTTCATCTAGAATACTGCACCCAGCCTGACTCACGTTCAGCTTTGAAAAAAGGATACACAGCTTCACAGATAAGCAACAACTCAAAAACTTTACAGATGCAAAACCATCTTTAAAGGAAAAACTGAAAGGTCTACTTTAAGACAAGATAGATCAACAGACACACCAAACTTATACACAAAGATGACATTAAATCTCATGACAATCATCTCCCTCAATGTCAATGGACTAAATGCACCAATTAAGAGACACAGAAAGGTGAAATGGATCAAAAGGATGAATCCAATCTTCTGCTGCCTTCAAGAAACACACCTGAATAGTCAGAACAAACATAGACTCAAAATCAAAAGCTGGGGGAAAATCATCCAATCAAACAACACCCTTAAAAAAGCTTGTGTGGCCATATTAATATGGGACAACACAAACTTTAGACTCAGAAAAGTTGCAAGGGACAAAGAAAACCCAATTTAAAAATAAGAAAGGGGAAAAAATGAAGAAAAACATAACAAAAATACAATTCAAAAATTCCTTCCTCATCACAGCACTATTTACAATAACCAAACTCTAGAAACAACCGAGATGCCCTTCAACAGATGAATGGCTAAAGAAACTGTGGTACATATACACATGGAATATTGTGCAGCTATTAGGAGACATAAAGTCATGAAATTTTCCTATATATTATGGACATGGAAACTATTATGTTGAGTGAAATAAGTCAGAGGGAGAGAGAGACACTTAATAGTCTCACTAATATATGTGTCTTGAGAAAAATAAAATACATTTTTTTGTAATAATGCCCAGAGAAGAGGGCCAGAAGGACCTACTCACGATATTAAGCTCACCTTAAGGAGGGGTGAATGCAGTTAGAACATTAACCACCATGAGAATGTTAATGAGTGAGAAAAGTAGAATGCCTGTTTCAAATACAGGTAGGGGGTGTGGGTGCAGGGATATGGGATGCATTGGTGGTGGGAATGTTGCACTGGTTAAGGGGGGGGTGTTTGTTTTGTGACTAAAACCCAACTAAAGTTGTGTTTGTAATCACATTGTGTAAATAAATATTTAAAAGAAGTATATTTATTTTTACAAAAGTAAAAAATACAAAAACCAAAAACCTATAACAAAAATAAAATAAGCAAAACAAACAAACAAAAAGAAACAAAAATCAAACCAAAAATCAAAACCAGCAACTACAAAAAAGCACAGTATTAAATACAACAACCAACCAATAACCATGAGAAAGAAAGAAAAAGCAAAAAAGAAAAGGTGTAGCAAGGTTTTTTATGTTTTTGTTTTTAATAATTTTTATTGTGACCAAAGTGAATTACAAATCTTTCACAGTAATATTTTAGGTACATAGTGACATTGAATTAGGGGAATTACCACCACCTCTGTTGACCTCCGCTTATCCCTATTCCTAGCATGCATCCCATATCCCCCTCCTGTGTCCTCTGGACTGCTAAATGTTGTAGATTGGGTATCAATTATGTTGTCATTGGCTCTAGATTTTGTGTTTAAGTCTAATGATTTTTTATTTCTACTCAATGTTCATATGACTGTTTGGTCTTGATACCATCCATTATTTTCCCTCAATTTATGAGGCAGAACGAGATGATTCAGTTTATGTGGTTCTGTTTGAAAAGAAAAGAAAAAGAAAAGAACAGGAAGGAAAAACAAAAACAAACAAGTAGAAAAATAAACAAAAAGCAAACAAACAGAAAAAACGGAGTTCATCTAGAGGTTAAAAATATCAATTTAAAAGAAGGGGAAAAAAGAAGAGAAACATGACAAAAATACAAAAAAAATGGAAATAGAAAACAAAACAAAATAAAAAACTACAATGACAATAACAACATAATCAAACAAACAAAAAGCCAGTGACTACAAAAAAAAAAAAAAGCACTACAGTAATAAAGACAACTGCTAAATTTTTTTGTTTGCTTTTGTTTTTGCATAGACACAGTAAATATTGGGGAATTTAGAAAGAGAATTTCCTTGGCCTAAAAGATATAGGGTTTCTCTGCCCTTGAAACATAATTTTATGGGAATAACTACAGGCTTAATATGTGCTCCTTTTCATTCCCTAAGGGCTTTTTATTATGCCAGGAAACTTTCTGCTCAGCTGTGGATGATAGAATCATTCCTCTAACTAGAGATCTTGGCATTTGCACAAGTCACAGGAGGAAGCGTAGGATAGCGTCTTTCTTTATGGTATTAGCAGTTCTGTTCCATCACTGTTGTTGTAATCAGTCTTCTGTAACTGGTGGTCTTGGTTTTTGCACAGATTCTTGGACAAAACCTAGGGTAGTCTTTCATTATGTTTCCTGAAGATCTGCTTTGTCACAGTTTTCAAAGTCAGACCTCTGGGATTAGAGATCTTGGTTATTGTACAAATCATAGGTCTAAGCCTTGGCTAGGGTCTTTTTGGTCTCAGGATAAGTTCTGCCCAGTCATGGTTGTCAAAGTCAGTCCTCTGTGGTTAGCGATCTTGGTTTTTGCACAGATCAAAGGATGCCATGTCTTCTGATTTCATCTTACCTTTAGGCAATTAGATAGACAACCTGCATTAAGATCAAGTTGTTACTGTTTCCCAGTTGTCAGGATATCATATCAAAACTGGCACAGTACTAGGAATTTCCCAGGGGTAGGTTGGTTCATGGTGCTGTTGCAGGGAACTTTGTTCTATGTCTGGGCTCTAGGTCTCGGAATTGGACAGTTTTGTCTGATCTCATGGAATCTAATATGCCACATGTTCCTAGTGGGATGTGCCCCTGTATTAAAAAAATGTATGGGTTCTTATTGTTTCAGGGTATTTTTAGGCTTATTTTGTTTTCTAAAAAATATGTTTTCTAAAATTTTTTTAAACTAAGGCAAAATGAATAGATGACAGATGATATTTTTCAACACATAAATATGTTAAAACTAAAAGTGACTCCCTAAATGGAGAATTTACTTCAGGAATCAGTCTTCCTGGCTAGCGACAGATTCATAATTCAATTGTATCACTAAAATATTTGCTTTTAACCACTATGGGAATGGGCCTCCCAGACACCCAATTTAGCAAGATATTATAAGTACATTGCTTTCCCTATACCTTGCATGATACGTGGTGTTTTATGTTCAACACATAAAGCTGTAGTTATTACTGATCTCTCTGTGACCTCTGAAAGGTCATACCATATTTACTTAAATACAAAAGGATACTTGCAGAGAGAAGACAACCTTCAATTCCTCTACAGAAAAGGTTTCTTTCAGCTGAATTTACTGCTTTCCGAGGGCACTCAGAAAAAAAAGAAAGGAGAACGTCATTTAGTGGGCTAGATCAGCTAAAATATTCTGAATCTTTAAATAGAGAGAAATTCCAGTTCACACACATACTGCTCACTGCCTACATTGAGTCCTGAATACCATTGCCAACTGGCAGGCTTCTGAATGTTTTCACATTAGCAAAATCCAATCAAAGAACTAGTTTACATAGGCAACCAATGCATTATTTTTTCTTAAAACTAGTTTCTTACAGATCAGACATATTTTAGATGAAAACATGCCAGGTAATCTGAATTGTAGGATTTAAATTCCACCTATATGTGCTGTCTTTTCTTATCTCTATTCAATCACAAAATCCTACAGATTTTCATCCATCAGGAATCCATCTTAGCTCTTCCCTAACCTAGCCCTTCTGCTCATATTCACTAGCAATTTAGTGACCTTATAGGCTGGAAAACCTGGCCATCATCTGGGTTTTTGTTTGTTTGTTTGTTTGTTTGTTTGTTTGTTTGTTTGTTTGGAGGATCTAAGGGGTTACACCTGGCTCTGAGCTCAGAAATTGCTTCTGGAAGACTCAGTGGACCATCTGGGATGGTGGGGATCAAATCTGGCTCAGTCACATGCAAGGCAAACACCCTACCACTGTGCTATTGCTCCAGCTTATCACCTGTTTGTGGTAACGAGGGTTTTTCTGGAATGGAGTTTTACTCTTTTATTTCTTTATTTTCTATGGATGCTTTAACACAACTTCAAGATTGAAACAAACTATTCATCTTCAAAGTCCACCATAAGCACCTTGCTTTTCCTGTACCTGTGTCTCCATATCCATTCCTTAAATTTTGGAATTTAAGTTTTAAACTACTGAATTCACACCTTTTAGAGCCACAAAGGAAAAATGATGGGTTTTGTTTTTCAAGCCCATGTTATCTCTTAAACATGCATTTCAATTTTTGTCTCTATAATTTTTGATTATTTCTACTACAGACAGGTCTGTGTCTTGGCTTGAACACATAATTCTTTTTTCTCTCCCTCAAATTTTTACTAAATAAGGTTTTTAAAATAATATCTTTATGTAAACACCATTATTACAAACATGTTTCAGTTTCAGTTATAAAAAAGAATACCCCTCTTCACCAATGCAACCTGCCCACCACCCCACATATATGTAAACATACCATATCTTCATAAACCACCTATCAGTCACTAGAGATCTGTTGATTCCAAATTTTAGCTATTACTACAATAAATAATAATGTAAATATGTCTTTTTGAATAATTTTTCTCTGTCCAGGAGATAACTATCCAAAAGTAAAATTGCAGGGTCATAGGGACACTCAATTCTGAGTTTACTGAGCATTCTTCAAAATATTCTCCATGGGGGTTGGACTAGACAACATTCCCACAGCTGTGGATGAGAGTTCATTTTCCTCCACATCCCCACCAACACAAATTGTTCCCAGTATTTTAAGATGCTCCATTCTCACTGGTTTATGATGATATCTCATTGCTGTCTTGATTTGGAGCTCCCTAATGATAAGAAGATAAAGACTGGAATAACACTGCAGTCAGTAGATTTGCATGCAGCTGACTGGGATTCTATCTCCAGCATTCTTTATGATCCTTGAACACAAAACCAGGATTAAGCCCATATTGATCTTGCCATACAGAAATTTTTTAGTTTGATATAGTCCCATTTATTCAGATTTGAATTTATAGGCCTGGCTATTTGCATTATATTGTTAACGACTCTGGGGTCTAGGTCTTGGAGTGTTGTTCTCTCTGAATTCTAATCTAATCTTAAGGTCTTTGATCCACTTTGAGTTGACTTTTGAGTTGACTGAATATGGATTCAGTTTTGATTTCTTACATGTGGTTATTTAATTGTCACAACACCATTTGTTGAAGTCTGTTTTTATTCCACTTCACATCCTCAGCTCCTTTGTCAAAATTTAGTTGAACATATACCTAAATTATTATTTTGTTGTTTGGGAGCCACAACCTGTGGCATGCAGGGATTACCCTTGGCTCTGTTCTCAGAAATCTTTCCTGGCAGACTCAGGGGATCCTATATTGATCACATGTAAGACAAATTCCCTAACCACTGTCCTATCATTTGGGCCCCTTAAATTATTTTTTATATATAATAGGTATCAACCTTTTATCTAATATGGAAATATTTTTGTCACACAGCTATCTTTTAGTTTTAGTCTGTTTCTTTTGCCATACTGAAACATTTTAGTTTAATGTAGTACCTTTTATTTATTTTATTTTATTTTATTTTATTTTGGCTTTATTTTATTTATTTATTTGGGCCACACCCGGTAATGCTCAGGGGTTACTCCTGCTATGTGCTCAGAAATCAGCCCTGGCTTGGAGGTCATATGGGATACCGGGAATTGAACCGAGGTTTGAACTGGGTTAGCTGCTGCAAGGTAAAGGTCCTACCAGTGCGCTATCACTCCTGCCCTGCTTTTATTTAGCTTTGATTTAGTAGCTTTTTCCAATGGCATTTTATTGTTAAAGACTCCATGAATGGAACTGAAAGATGATGTCAGAAGAAGAATAAATACAGGATGATATAATTTATATGTGTTATTTATTACTGATGAGTGAATGCAATGGTTAAAGGGGAGATACCTAGATCACCCTTGGTCCCAGAGAATAGGAAGAAGGAAAGAAGTAGACTACAGTAATGGGGGCAGGAATAAAGGGGATTCGGGTACAACAATGTTAAGGCATGATGGAGCTACAGATCCAAATTACAGTGTCAACGTTATTAAAATCATAAAACCAAAACTTCATCAACCATACTTAAAAAGATGCTTATTGGGGGGTGGGGAGAATAGATTCCTGTCAAGATGATAGGTTGGGTGGACGGATTCGGGTCTTTGGGAAGGATCTTGGAACATTAGTGGAGGGGGTTGCCACTGGTGATGGGATTGATGCTGGAAATATTGCATGTTTAAAACTCAACTATGGGGCCAAAGAGATAACACAGCAATAAGGCATTTGCCTTGAGCACAATCGATCCAGGATGAACAGTGGTTCGTATCCCTGCATCCCATCTGGTCCCCTGTACCTGCCAGGAGCGATTTCTGAGCACAGAGACAGGAGTATCCTTTGAGCAATACTGAGTATGACCCCCCAAAAAAAAACAAGTAAACAAACAAACAAACCCTCAACTATGGATAACTTTAAATCATGGTGCTTTCATTTAAAAATTAATTAAAACATATATTATCTGATGAAGCAAGAAACTTTTCAAAAAAATTTTGTGAGATAAGTTAATTGCCTTAGTCATTTCTTACATGCACCTTGGAATCCAAGCAGGCACTGGATTCACAAGTTTTATTCTTATTTCTATTTTTAAGCACTTACTACACTCTTTTATAAACTTTTTCAGGGGATGGTGGGAGGGACTTACTGTAGCTTTTCCAGTCAGGAATAGTCCTGGTGGAGGCTGGGGGGATCATATGGGGTACAAAATGTTGACCAGGTACTAGATAAGTACCTTATCTGCTGTGCTAACTTACTATGTAAGTTCTTAGAAAGCCTGAGAGATCCTTTAAGCCATTTTGTTTTCTTTACCCACTCATTGCATTACTCCATATTTGTATTTGTGCAGTCCGAGTCTGGTGGTTGAGAGTTCCCCATTCTTCCTGCTTAGTTCCCACAAGTAAGAGTCTTTTTCTGAAGTAAACTGAAGCTTTTAAGTCCAGCTTTAAATCCCAAGCTATATCCCATCAGAAATCCAACTTTCCTCCCTGGTTCTCACAGCTTTGGAACTCATGGTCACCATTCTTCCCACTCTTCAGCATCATCTAGTGTTGGAGACTGCCTGGATTTATTGAAAGCCCTTTCTCTCTAAAATCAAAATGGAGTCTTGACAGTCTGAGCTAAACTGCCTACAAGCTGCAAGTTTGAGAAGCTAATAAAATGGCCTTTGCCCTAGGACCAAAAGAAAGATAGGAGCTGACCGCATACCTCAGAATTAGGGAGTTAATTGCTAGGCACCAGGATGTTCCAGTAAAGATAGGGGCCTGCAGGGCCAACCATTCTTCCTGCTTGGTTCCCACAGGTAAGAGTCTTTTTCTGAAGTAAACTGAAGCTTTTAAGTCCATCTTTAAATCCCAAGCTATATCCCATCAAAAATTCAACTTTCCTCCCTGGTTCTCACAGCTTTGGAACTCATGGTCACCATTCTTCCCACTCTTCAGCATCATCTAGTGCTGAGAATTAAATCTAAAGCAAAATTGTTGCTGTCTACGTTTTTTTTTAAAGTAAATCAAATAGTTTTATTAACAGAAATTTACTTAGAGAAATGTGAGGAAAGATAGATACTTGTTCAAGAGAGCACACAGGCTTATCCAGGGAGGAAAAAAATGCAGAGAATGGTTTCTGGAAGATGATTGTATAAAATTTCTCCAAATAGTCATGACTTAACATTCTCTGCATACATAAACGTTACTCTGAGTATGGTCACAGGGAAAGCCTTGGACTCTTCATTATCCTTTCATATTCTTATCACAATTGTTAAATTCTCTGTATTTCTTCTTTCCTGAGGTGGCTTCTGAATTTTTTCCATCTTCAAGGAGCTCAGAATTTGCATCTTATGTAACTGTATTCCTTATGCTTTTGGACTATTTCAGAGATAGGTATTTTATTTTTTCCTTATTATATCCCCAAAATATATTAGCAGCCCCCAATGCACCCCATCTACCTGACTGCAACATTCCCCCCTAGAGATTTAACCTCCTTCATATTTTAAGGAGTACATGAGTGAAGGCTCATCTTCCTGCTAATCCTGCTTATGTAAGCAGGAAAATAATCAGAAAAAATATCATTTTTAAAGGCATACCTAGGGACTCAAAAGTGCAAACAAAAACCTATTTGCTATCAAAAAAGCAACTCAGGGTGACACTTTTTTTTTTTTTGGTTTTTGGGTCACACCCAGCAGCGCTCAGGGGTTACCCCTGACTCTATGCTCAGAAATCACTCCTGGCAGGATCAGGGGATCATATGGGATGCCGGGATTCGAACTGCTGATCTGCATATAAGGCAAATGCCTTACCTCCATGATATCTCTCCGGCCCCAAGGTGACAGTTTCTAATAGTTTATCTAGACCTATTTTCCCAACAACAATACCACCCCCAGGGCATTGGTGATAGAAAGGGCCATCATCTTAGCCTTGGGTGCATTTGACTGTGCTTTCTTTATATTTACTTCGGAACACCAGAATTGTTTGTTTGCTTATTTTTGTTTTGGGGCCAAAACCCAGTGATGCTTAGGTTTTTTACTTGGCTCTGAACTCAGGGATCACTCTTAGTGAGGCTGAGTGAACCATAGGAGCTAGGGGTTGAATCTGGGTGGGTTGCATATAAAGCAATGCCCCACCTGCTGTAATATCACTTTGGCCCTGAATGAAGACATATTTCTCAGGGCAGGGAGGAGGGGATCCTAAATTATTTATATCTCATGGAAAGATGAAGCTAGTTCAATTATGTTTGTGAACACAACGGTGGCTTGTGTGAAATTCAAATGTGTGAAATGGTAGTGGCCTGGAGAGGGGAGTCTATTACCTTCTTATACCACTAAGTTACCAGAGGAAGGAAGTGGGATGCTGACAGTGCTAGGTCTGAATAAAGACTGCTACACACACACTTGTAATGTGCCCTATAGTGCTTATTTAAATGGTCATTATATCTAAGTGAGGACATTTAGTGTTTGAGAGGACACAGCTCCTCTACCTTTATCTAAGTAGTAATGAATAAATTCCTCTACTGAGCTCATTTCTTGTCTGGAAAAATAAAAGTGTTAAACTGTCAATCTAAAAGTTTTCACCCATATGGAAGTTTGGGAATTTTTAGAATAGATTGAAGGTTTCTTCTGATATCTAATGTAAAAAAAAATCTAAAGATTTTTTAATCTAAAGATAAAAAAAAATTATTGGGGCCCAGGAGATAGCATGGAGGTAAGGCATTTGCCTTTCATGCAAAAGGTCATCGGTTCAAATCCCGGTGCCCCATATGGTCCCCCGTGCCTGCCAGGAGCAATTTCTGAGCATGGAGCAAGGAGTAACCCCTGAGCACTGCTGGGTGTGACCCAAAAACCAAAAAAAAAATAATAATAATAATAAATAAATAAATTATTATTATCCTTTCTAGGGCCTGAACGCCCAGGAACACCTCATTAAAGTGAAAACCGGCAAGAAGCGAGTACTTTGCAAAAGCAAGGTCCCCTGTTTGTGATGTCAGGCTGGGAATTTCTGCGAATCCACATCTGCCTAGTGGGGCTGACTGCAAAGAACTGTGAGTCCTGTCTTTTCTTTGTGTTTATTTGTCCTCTCCTGTCGTCCGGACCTTGTGGGAGTGGGCTGAAAAGAGGCTGCAGAAGAGCATGCACTACTCGGCCATGCACTCTTTCTACGGAAAGAACATCATCGCAACAAGAAGAGAAAAAAATCACACTAAGGACTGTGCTGGATCACTAAAGTCCAGCATTTCTCTCTGGACTGTCTTCTCTGCTGTGTGCCTAGATTTGATCCTTTGAGAGGCCTCATCCACGGAGGACTCCACTCCCTTGTAGGCAAATCGACACACACGGAAAGAGCGGAACCAGAGGAGTGTGGCTGCGCAGATCATTTACCCAATGAATACCACCACAATACATAGAAAAACACACAATACTAGTGTGACAATGGAGAAACAACACAGGTCAGTGTCAGACATAGAGAACAGAGATGACAATACTGATGACCAGATAATGACCAACAAACTAATCAATCTCTCAGATAAGGACTTTAGAAAAGCAATATGGAAGATGCTGAAAGAACTGAAAGAAACCGTGGACCGAGTTGAAGAGAACACTAATAAGAACCAAGAAAATATGATGACAGAAATCACAAAACTCCAAACTGAAATAACATGTCAACTAACAGACCTGAAAACTCAGTAAATGAATTGAATGGTAAAATGGATGATCTCAACACCAGGGTAGAAGAAGCTGAGAATAGAATTGGTGCTGTAGAAGACGAGATAAATAACAACTACATACAGCGGGAGAGTTTGGAAAAAAAACTTAAAACAAATGAACAGACAATGGAAAATATGGTCAAAGAATGGGAACAGATGAAAATAGAAGTCTATGATAAGATCAACAGAAACAACTTAAAAATCATTGGAGTCCCAGAGACCCAGGAAGAAAATTTCCAGGAAGAATCAACAGTCAAGAACATCATTAAAGAGAAACTTCCAGAACTAAAGAATATGTGTGATCAAATCTTGCAACCCCGAAGAGTACCAAGAAAAAGAAACCCCAGAAAAAATACCCCAAGACACATCCTAGTCACAATGACAAATCCCACAGTTAGAGACATAATTCTGCAAACAGCAAGATAAAAAAAGGAAATTACATTCAAGGGAGCATCCTTGAGAGTTACAGCAGACCTGTCACCAGAAACACTCAAGGCCAGAAAACAATTGTGGGATATTGTGACAAGACTGAATGAAATGAATGCTTCACCTAGAATACTCTACCTAGCAAAACTCACTTTCCGGTTTGACGGAAGAATACATGGTTTCACAGACAAAAAACAGCTCAGAAACTTTACAGACTCAAACCCACCCTTAAGAGAAAACTGAAAGACCTAATTTAAGACAAGACCAACCAAAAGACACACCAAATTTCGATATAAAGATGGCATCAAAACCCAGGACAATTCTTTCTCTCAATGTCAATGGACTAAATGCACCAGTTAAGAGACACAGAGTGGCTAAATGGATCAAAAAACTCAATCCAACTTTTTGCTGTCTACAAGAAATGCACCTGAATAGTCAGAGCAAACATAGACTCAAAATAAAAGGCTGGAGGAAAATTATCCAAGCAAACAACACCCATAGAAAAGCTGGAGTGGCCATACTAATATCAGATAATGCAAACTTTATACTCAGGAAGGTTGTAAGAGACAATGATGGACATTATATATTAATCAAGGGGTATGTAGAGCAGGAAGAAATCACATTTCTAAACATATATGCACCGAATGAGAGTCCAGCAAAATATTTAATACAATTGTTGACGAAGCTGAAAAATAACATCAACAACAACACAATAATTGTGGGGGAACTCAGCACAGCTTTGTCAACAATGGAAAGGTCAATCAGACTGAAATCCAACAAGAATATACTGGACCTGAGGAGAGAAATGGAAGAAAGAGGCCTAGTGGATATATATAGGACACTCCATCCCCAGAAACCTGGATACACATTCTTCTCCAATGTACATGGGACATTCTCCAGGATAGACTACATGCTGGCACATAAAACATATCTGAATAATATCAAGAGGATGGAAACTTTGCAGGTTACCTTTGCTGACCACAAGGCTCTGAAATTATTTGTGAATTCCAAAGGAACAAAGAAGAAAAATTCTAACACCTGGAAGTTAAACAGCCTCATACTGAATAACCAGTGGGTACGAGATGAAATCAAAGAGGAAATCAAAAGATTCCTGGAAACAAATGATAATGAAGACACAAACTATCAGAACTTATGGGACACAGCAAAAGCAGTACTGAAAGGAAAATCTATAGCTTTACAAGCACAAATCTGGAAGGAAGAAGGGGCTTACCTGAGTAGCTTATTGACGCAACTTATAGAACTAGAAAGTGCTCAACAAAAGGACCCAAAAATAGGGAGGCAGAAGGAAATAACAAAGCTGAGAGCAGAAATCAATGAAGTGGAAACCCAAAAAACAATCCAAAAGATCAACGAAAGCAGACGTTGGTTCTTTGGAAAAATAAACAACATTGATAGACTACTGGCAAAACTAACAAAGAAAAAGAAAGAGAGAAATTTGATAACTCATATCAGGAATGAAAAAGGAGAGATCACTACTGATATGGCAGAGATTCAAAGGGTAATCAGAAACTACTTTGAGAAGCTCTACACCACTAAAAATGAGAACCTGGAAGAAATTGATAAATTCTTGGACTCTTACAATCTTCCACGGTTGAAGGAAGAAGATGTAGCATATCTAAACACCCCCATCACTATTGATGAAATTAAAACAGTAATCAAATATCTGCCCAAAAACAAAAACCCAGGTCCAGATGGATTCACTAATGAATTCTTTCAAACTTTCCAGGAGGAACTACTACCAATCCTGGCAAGACTTTTGGATGAAATCGAAAAAACAGAAACTTTTCCAAATACCTTTTATGAAGCCAACATCACCTTGATACCCAAACCAGACAGAGATGTAA
This sequence comes from Crocidura indochinensis, assembly GCA_004027635.1. Taxonomy (NCBI): domain Eukaryota; kingdom Metazoa; phylum Chordata; class Mammalia; order Eulipotyphla; family Soricidae; genus Crocidura; species Crocidura indochinensis. The sequence goes on from PVKC010022093.1 coordinate 17,105, forward strand.
TGAAAAAAGAAAATTACAGACCAAATCGCTGATGAATGCAGATGCAAAGATCCTCAACAAAATTCTGGCAAATAGAATACAATGCCTCATTAAGAACATCATCCACTACGATCAAGTAGGTTTCATCCAGGAATGCAGGGATAGTTTAACATCTGTAAATCTATCAACATAATACATAACATCAACAACAAGAAAAATAAAAATCACATGATCATATCAATAGATGCAGAGAAAGCACTTGATAAGGTTCAACACCAATTCTTGATCAAAACTCTCAGCAAGATGGGAATGGAAGGAACCTTTCTCAATATAGTTAAGGCCATCTACCACAAGTCAGTGGCAAATATTATCCTCAATGGAGAAAATCTAAAAGCCTTCCCTCTAAATTCTGGGACAAGGCAAGGCTGTCCTCTCTCACCACTCCTATTCAACATAGCACTGGAAGTACTCGCTATAGCGATTAGGCAAGAAAAAGATATCAAGGGAATCCAGATAGGAAAGGAAGAAGTCAAGCTCTCACTTTTTGCAGATGACATGATACTCTACTTAGAAAACCCTAAAGACTCTACCAAAAAGCTCCTCGAAACAATCGACTCATATAGCAAGGTGGCACACAAAAATCAATGGCCTTTCTATACACCAATAGTAATAAGGAAGAAATGGACA
>PVKC010022094.1:0-17819 GCA_004027635.1 Crocidura indochinensis
TTCTTTCTTTCTTTCTTTCTTTCTTTCTTTCTTTCTTTCTTTCTTTCTTTCTTTCTTTCCTTCCCGGGGTCACAACCTTGTATACTCAGGACTTATTCCTGATTCTGAGCTCGAGATCATTTCTGGCAGAGCTCAGAGCACCATATGGGATGCCTGGAATTGAACCCAGATTGGCCACATTCAAGGCAAGCACCCTAGCCTCTAATACTATGGTTCCAGCCCCTAACTCTGCACTTCAGAATTATATTTAACTGTGAAAGTCACTGACTCCTGCTGTTCCTGTTCAGTTGCTAAGACCCCATTAGCAATGAGCACAGACATTCAAATGCCTTCTCGAAGATTATTTTTCTTTCTATACTTCAGGAGTTTTCTGGTATACCCAAGAGCAGTGAAAGCAGTCTGTCCTTGTAGAAACAGTGATGCATTATGTGTCACTCAAATGACCAGCAGTCCAAGCTGTCTTATCACTGGCCTGTGTGTGTTATAGTAGAATGACATCTTTGCTACTAAGTATTATACCAAGTTTCATTTCTTTTTTTTTTTTTTTTTTGGTTTTTGGGTCACACTCGGTGACGCTCAGGGGTTACTCCTGGCTATTCGCTCAGAAGTCGCTCCTGGCAGGCACGGGGGACCATATGGGGAACCGGGGGATCGAACCGAGGTCCGTCCTAGGTTAGCGCAGGCACCTTACCTCCAGCGCCACTGCCCGGCCCCCTAGTTTCATTTCTTTTATATCAAACTCTTAAATAGATTTCTTGGGGGGGGGCACATCCAGCAATGCTCAGGGGTTACTTCTGGCTCTGTGCTAAAAAATCACTTCTGGCAGGCTTGGGGAACCGTATGAGATGATGGGGATCAAACCTGGATTGTTGCATGCAAGGTCCTACTATTGAGCTATTGCTCCAGTCCCCCAAACTCTTAAATACTTTATAGGAGAGTGATTGAAGCTCTGACACCAGATTCTAAATCTTGACACACATTCATTTTCCTTTCCTCTTTTCAGTCTTGCTCACTTCTGTTTTTTAGTTAATTTTACTTGGGGTTAAATCAAAGCACTCTTCTGCCAAGAATTTTAGATTAAAGAATTTTTTAACAGTCTATGTTATAATGTACTAAGTACTTTAATTAAAATGCTTTCCCAATCACATTTCCTAATAGATTAAATCATAAAACAAAGTGAAAAAAAAAAGCAAATAACAAAGTAAGATTTTTTTTTGTTTTGATTCGTTTTTGTAGTGCCAGCAGACCTGTTAACAAAATAGGACTCTTTTCATTCCTTCATAGTTTGTGATTTTACTTTGGGACAGGTAGTCTTCATTATTAACTAAATACAAAGTCCTCTATGAATTAGTTAGGTTAGTTCCAAAACACTTTTATCATCTTTTTACTCAGGAGAGAATGAAAGAAATTTATAACCATATTCTGATTGGTGACCAAAAAAAAAATCAAACATGTAAGCTTTTAGAACTGTCTTCTAATTGTAGATCATATACTTAGATATAAAAAATGATACCAGGAGAGACACTAGCTTAGAGGACTGAAGATAAAATGTATTCTGTTAATTTACTCTATATCTCATAAATTTTCCTGTAAGTGGACAAGTAGAAAACAGTCCTTCCTAATTTTCCCCAAAGGCTACCAGTTCTCTCTACCCCCAAATTGGTCCATTCCTCTGGAGATGACATCACTCACTTTGAATAAGATCGGTCTATAGGAATGCAAGGACAGAGGTCTTTGCCATGTGCTGCTTGGAGCACTAAACTGCCATGTTTCCAGTATAAAGTGCATGTCAATTACCTACACATATTGTCAAAATGTATAATTGAGGGTCTGGAGCTCAGTGGTAGGATATTTTCCTTGCATATGGCTGACCTAGGATAGACCTCAGTTCGATACCCATCTGCCCGTATGGTCCCCCAAAGCCAGGGGAGATTTCTGAGCGCATAGCCAGGAGTAACCCTGAGCATCACTGCTATGCCTACCCCCCCCAAAAAAAAACAAACCAAAAACTATTAAAATTTAAAAAGTGTAGAATTGAGGGGACTGGGGTGATGTACAATACAGTTGACCAGTTTCAATTCCTGGCACCCAATATAGTACCCTAAATCTACCAGGAGTGATCCCTGAGTGCAGAGTCAGGAGTAATGGTATGGCCTAGAAAGCAAAATCAAAATGTTGATTTGCATTCAGTCAGTATAAAGTTCTGCATCTCCTAAGTGGAGGATATATGGTGACAAATATTGTACCCAGGAACTCACATATGCAAGGAAAAAGCTCTACCCCCTTAAGCTATATCCCTGACTTGGAGAAAGTTATATGTTTATAGCTAACTCACTCAACAAACTTTTTGAAGATGATTTAAAGCTTAGAAAAGCATTAATAACACACACATGACACACAATGACATTGGTACTTCAAAGTGCTTGTACCTAGCTTAATCTTTCTCTAACAAGCATCTGAAAAGTAAGTTACTAGTGCAGAAACATTTGTCATCTTAATCATGTACAATGTCAGTGGAATTATTGTTATATTAGGAAGTTATTCATGTCGGATTTTGCTTGACATTGCATCTGGAGAGAGAAACATGGATCAAAATGTTCTTTTGGGGGGCTGGAGAGATAGCACAGCAGTAGGACATTTGCATTGCATGCAGCCGAACCAAACCCCCCCCCCAAATGCTCTTTTTTCCTCAGTGTTACCTTGCATGCACAAGATAGCGTATTATTTGAGTCAGATGATGGGGTTACCTAGGTGGGGACATGCATCTGAGGCAGGAACTGGGGTGGCCCTTACCACTTTAGATTGGGGGTTCTCCCTTCAAGGTGTTCAAGAAGTTTGGGGTGACCATGCTGGAGTGGCCACCACCCACTCAGGGACTGATGAAAACAAGCTCAGACTGACAAAGCTCAGGCTTAATGTATGACACCCAACAGGATGTCTCTGCAGAGGAGTCTCCGTGCCATGAAGACAGGCTGCGGGTGCCACCAAACCACCTTCTGACTCAATATGAGATTTTATGTTTTGGGTTTCACACATTTTCCAAAATAACTAGTTCTCTTTCTTGTGCTTTCAGAGAAGTCATTTCTATGGACATTCTGAAAATGACAGAAATGCAGACTGGAGTGTATCAACTTTTTATTGAGAATAAAGCTAACAATTATACAATACCGTTTACAGTGAGTATAAGAAGTAAGTGCAGTTTGCTACCAGATATTCATAATATTCTAGAGTAGTGGTTTACAACTCATTAGCTTCCCACCCGCTGGCCTAGACACAAACTTCACCTTTCCTCGATATTTATATCATTGCTCTGATTTATTCAAATTATGTCCACCATCCACTTAACTTTGGGGGCTCTGGCATGACCTACAGGCTAGCACAGTGAACTTGCTTTTTGTTCTTACTGGTTTTTTATTTGTTTGGAGGGACCAAATAAAGAGAGCTTGTGGGGGGGCATGTTGTACCATGTATTAAACTCAAGAATCCATTATGTAAACTGTACACACTAGCCCTTTGAGCTGTCACCCCAGTCTCCTAGAAAAGCCCCCTTACAACCTCCGGGAATCCTATACTCTAAAACTCTTTAAATTGTGTGTCATTGGGGTTTGAGGAGGATGATTGGCCATTGATTTGGGGTAGATGGTCTAAGGCCTGGAGCACATGCTTTGCACATAGCAGCACCAAGTTTAATCCTGGGTACCCCATGGTCCCCCAAACACTACCAGAAATAACACAAAAGACCAAAAAATCAAATAGGAAACTAAATTGCAACCCCATATGGAGTAACTGAATGAGGAGGTCACAAAAGAAATCTTGTTTTATGATTTGCTATCAATAAATGTTTGGCTCAAGTATCTATTTTATAGACCTATATACCTCCAGTAGTATAACATGTTTTTGAGTGACAGGTGGAATAGTTTCACATGTCCTGTTGGGCCCCCATTCTATCAGATTATTTGATTGGGAAGAAATGTACAGATTTTGACTTGACATCAGAAGACCTCCGATCTTATTTTGATACTTCTGACTCTACTACTTTTGCCTTACCATGTCACTTACTCATTCTGAATCTTGTTTTTCTTATATGTAAAATGAAATGAAAACGCAGACTTTCAGTTGATGAAAATAGATCAGAGATAGCTCAGGGAGCTCATGGGGCTTGTATCTGTGAGATCCCCAAGCTAAGAATTGCTGTACAACCTGCCAGCCATCACTGATTATAGCCTGGGTGATGACTTCGCTTTTGGGTTCTGCCAGCTCTAGCATCTCCAGGTTGAGCACTGAGCAGGCAGGTCAGTTGGGAGTGGACTCTGCCACCATCCTTCACCTCATAAAAGCACACATGCGTGTGCATCTACACACACATACAACAAACACAAATGAATACTTTTTGAAATTGTGTGCAAACTTAGGATAATGGAATTATTTGTGTTACACCTGCAATATGTGGCTACTGGGACTATGGGCCTTTGGGGAAGGAGCCGAAGTGGCCAAGGAGACAATGTATTATTTTATTTAATTGTGATAAATAACATATATCTTCCAAAGCATTTTATGGTCTGAAATATAAGACTGGAGGCCTAGAAGCTCAATGAACAAGATGTGTCTTTTGTTCCTCTTTGATGCTAGACTTCCTTTCTTCCTTCCCTCCCTCCCTCTTAATTTTCTTACCTCCCTTCTTTTTCTTCCTTTATTCTTTCCTCCCTCCTTCCCTCCTTACTTCCTTCCCTCCCTCCTCCCCTCCTTCCTTTCTGCTTCCTTTCTTTCCTACTTCCTTCCCTCTTCCCTTCTTCCCTCTCTCCTTCCCTTCTTCCCTCCCTCCTTCCCTTCTTCCTTCCCTCTTCCCCTCTTTCTTACTTCCATCCTTCTCTCCTTCCTTCCCTCCTTCTTTCCTCCCCTCCTTCCCTCCTTTCTTCCCTTATTCCCTGCTTCCTTCCATCCTTTTCTTCCTTTCCTCCATTTCTTCCTTCCTTCTTCCCTCCTTTCTTTCTTCCTTCCCTCCTTTCTTCCCTCCCTCCATCCCTTCCTTTCCTTCCATCTCTCTTTCCCTTCCCTTCTTTCCATCTCTTCCTTTTTCTTCCTTCCTTCCCTCCTTTCTTTCCATCTCTCCCTTTCCTTTTTTCCATCTCTTCCTTTTTCCTCCTTCCTTCCCTCCTTTCTTTCCTCATTCCCTGCTTCTTTTCATTCCATCCCTCCCTTCCTTCTCTCCTTCCTTCCTTCTTCCTTTCCTCCTTTCTTACTTTCCTTCCTCTTTCCCTCTCTCTGTCCTTTCCTCCTTCCTTCCCTCCCTCCTTCCTTCCTTTTCTCCCTCCTTCCTTCTTCTCTTCCCTCTCCCTCCCTCTTCCTTCCCTCCTTTTCTTCTTTCCTTCCTTCCTTGCTTCCCTCCTTCCTTTCCTTCAATCCTTCCTTCTTCCCTTTCTCCTCCCTCTCCTCCTCCCACCCTTCCTCCCTTTTTTCTTTCCTCCCTCCCTCCTTCCTTCCCTCCCTCCTTTCTTCCTTCCCTCCCTCCTTTCTTCCTTCCTTCCTTCCCTCACTCCCACTTCGTCCCTCCCTCCCTCACTCTCTCCTTCCTTCCTTCCTTCCTTCTTTCCTTCTTTCCTTCCTTCCTTCCTTCCTTCCTTCCTTCCTACCTTCCTTCCTTCCTTCCTTCCTTCCTTCCTTCCTTCCTTCCTTCCTTCCTTCCTTCCTTCCTTCCTGTAGGACTTAGAACTTACTTCCAACTTTGTACTCTGGAGTCACTCCTGCTAATGTTTAGGGGATCATAGAGGGTGCTGGGTGCAGCCAGACATGCTCAAGGCAATTGCTTTAGCCACTGTACTGTCTCTCTGACCCTATGTTTCTGATCTTGTTTTCTGTCTTTTTCCCAAGCTTCCACCTACCTTCAGTGTAAGGCTGTCAGATTTGAAAAGAGCAAGAGATTTCTAGTATGCTCTCTTTTTCCAATGTTTGTGCAACTAAAAACACTTCTGATTTTTACAAGCCATGTGGACATCTGCTGTGTTTCTCTCATGCTTATGGTATCTTCTGCTCCTTTAAGGGTTACAATGTAAAAGTTATAGCAACAGTATTTCAAGAAAATTGAATGTCTTGGGCATTCTGCTGAATAGCAGGATTCAAAATACCTGGTAGGATAGAGTTGATGCGGCATACTTGTGACTTTTCCACAAGTATGTGAAAAAGAGGAAAGGGGTTAGAGAACCACAAGTTCAATTTAACTAACACCAAGGCATGGTTGCTAAGAAAGAAACTTTCACAAAAATGTCATGTCTACCTGAAATATTTATATTAGACATGTTGTAAATCATGGTGCCAAAACAAGCAAGCAAACTCAACCCCAACAATGTGAAATAGAGAAGATAGAAGAAAATGGCATATCTAGAAATTCTAGATATATTATATCTATATTATATATATATCTATATGTTATGTATATTATATATCTGTATTATAATATATTATATAAATAAGTGGAAATTATTCTTAGTGATACCATTTGTTTCTACATGAATATTGATGAAGCAGAGCAACCAAGAAAGTGACAAATTGGAGTTCTTTAAATTAACATCAACTGAAATTATTGTAGAGAGAATTTTTGTTGTTGTGTTTTGTTTGATTATTTGTTTTTTTGGCTTTTGGCTATTGGGTAAATTTCAGTGATGCTCAATTGTTCAAATATTACTCATAGATCTTTGCTCAGGGTTTCTCCTAGAGATTCTCAGGGGACCATATTCTTTTGGTGCTGGAGATCAGTGCTGAGAATCCCGATGATAAAATTGATTCACAGTATTCAAAGCAAGTTTCTTAGCTCCTATACTATCTCTTTGGCCCATAGAGTTATTTCAGGAAGGAAGAATCATTACAGTGCACTGTGGAGGAAATTCTTAAATAAGGAAATCCATAGTCATGATTTAAAATACCTTGCATAAAAATGACCTCCATTGACCTAGATTTCTATTTTTTAATTATTTATTTATATTATTATGAGGATAACACCTAGCTGTGCTCTGAGGATCATGTGGCGCCCAAGGCATGTGCCCTTGGTCCACAATCTGCCCCTTCTATCTCCCCACACACAACACACATCACTAGATCCCTATAAAACTTTCTTTTTGGGAGTGGAGGGGTAGAGAACACACCAGGCAGTGCTCAGGGTTTACTCCTGGATCAATGTTCATGGATTACTCCTGGTAGTACTCAGGAGTACTTATGAGATCCCATAAATCAAACAAGCGTGGGTCAGAGGTAATGGAAACACCATCTCTTTGTTTCATAAAGAGGATTATTAAGAAACTGAGCCGGGTCCCGGGAGATAGCATGGAGGTAGGGCATTTGCCTTTCATGCAAAAGGTCATCGGTTCGAATTCCGGTGCCCCATATGGTCCCCCGTGCCTGCCAGAAGCAATTTTTGAGCATGGAGCCAGGAGTAACCTCTGAGCACTGCCGGGTGTGACCCAAAACCAAAAAAAAAAAAAAAAAAGAAAAAGAAATTGAGCCATGTACAAGGAGGGGCCAATAAATCTGTTCCCGAAGAATCCACACATAAAAAGAAAGAACATTTATGTTCAGTAGTATAGAAAGTGGGAAATGGAGAGAAATGTCAGTCTAATATTAGTTGGAGACTAAAGCAAACCTCTAAATTGTTTCTATTCCAATGCCTTGCTCCATATAAAATCATGGAGAAAAAGTTGGGTCTCTAAGTGTAACACTTGTGTTATTTCTAATTTCCCTCTGTCTTTATCTTTGTATTTCAATTGGTTGCACTCTACTTTTGTTGTCTGGATTTATAAAATACCCAGAGACACAGGCTCAGATAACAAATGCCAGAGTTGAGTTTAATGTCTTGGTGAGAAGATTTATTATTATTATTTTATACATATGAGGAATCACAAAAGACAAAGCATGGCCTAAACTATTACATTTTCTAAATTATGTAGCAATATGTTTTTAAAGAAGAATTTCAGGGAAAATATCATAAAATATTAAACTGTTCATTATTTATGGTGCTCTAGATACACTACTTCACACACTAAGGAGACCTTACTTTAGAAAAATGGAGAATCAAGATGCCCTACTCTGCATATCTGAAAGTGTTCCAGAACCGACTGTGGAATGGGTGTTCTGCAGTTCACAGAGTGAGAGGTATGAAGTGCCAGTGATAACCACTTTTATTACTTTCTTCATGGGCCTTCCTTATCTTATTTCACATTGAATCAAATGTCCAATTTATTGCTTTTGGAACCTCATTGATGCTCAGGGCCTACTTGGGGCTCTGTTCTTGGGGGTTGCTCCCAGTGATGCTGAGGGGACCATGTAGTACCAAAAATGGATCCTAAGCCTTCCACATGCAAAGGATGCTCTTCACTCATGTGCCATCTCTTTGTCCATATTGCCATTTTTACTAGAAACCATCTCCTCACAGAATGACTATTCTGGACTTCTCAGGAAGATGATGGAGATGTTTTATCAAGAAATACTGTGTGTGTGTTGGGGGGAGATATACCAAGTTGTGCTAAATCAAGTTATTACTAATACTGCTTAGGAATCATTACTGGCAGGGCTCAAGTAACCATGGAGCATGCCAGGGATTGAACCTGTGTCTGCCACATACAAGACAAGAGTTTTACTCCCTACACTATCTCTCCAGTTCAAGATGGCTTTTGGGAACTCCTTGACTTTCATATAGCTCACTGAAGGAGTATCCCCAGGTATTTCACTAACAAACAATTGTATTTTCATTTTTATGTCTTTATTTGGGAGGTTAGGCTACAGCCAGCAGTAAAAAGGCTGCCCCTGACTGTTCTTGGGACCATGTGGCACTACAGATTGAACTTCAGTCAGTCACATCCAAGGCTAGAGCGTTAGTCCCTGTACTATATCTTTGGCCCCAAAAAGCCCCTTTAAATTATGGAATTGTTGACTTCTGAGCATCTGCTTTGGGAGAAGAGAGGTAGTCATCATAGTGTGTAATTCCCAGTAAAATAATGACCTGTGTTAGACTGGAGAAATTACTATATGGATAAGGTGTTTGCCTTGCATTTTTTTGTTTGTTTTTTTGGGTCACACTCTTGTGATGCTCAGGGGTTACTCCTGGCTCTGTGCTCAGAAGTCACTCCTGGCTTGGGGGACCATATGGGAAACCGGGGGATCGAACCGCAGTCCGTCCTAGGCTAGCATAGGCAAGGCAGGCATCTTACCTCCAGCTCCACTGCCCGGCCCCGTGTTTGCCTTGCATTTAAGGTCAAACCTTAGCACCTCATATGGTTTCCCATAATTACCACTATGAGTGATCTGAGAGCACAGAGCTAGGAGTAAATCCTAAGCACAAAATAAAAAATATAAATATAGGGGTCCGGGAGATAGCATGGAGGTGGGGCATTTGCCTTTCATGCAAAAGGTCATCGGTTCGAATCCCGGTGCCCCATATGGTCCCCCGTGCCTGCCAGGAGCAATTTCTGAGCATGGAGCCAGGAGTAAACCCTGCCGGGTGTGACCCAAAAACCACAATATATATATATATATATATATATATATATATATATATATAAGAAATGACTTTTGAACAAGTGTTTATTTTGTGATCACTCTGATTTGATATAATTAGTTGAGGACATAGACTCTAGCCAGTGTGGGAGCCATAAGTTGTTTCCTATCAGTGTGACAACTCACCTCATCTCTATGTGCTTTACTAGAAGAAGGGGATGGGAAAGGACTTACTGTAGAGGCTTTCTTTTTTATTAATATCTTTATTTAAACACCTTGATTACAAATATTATTGTAGTTGGGTTTCAGTCATGTAAAGAACACCCACTTCACCGTTGCAACATTCCCATCACCAATGTCCCAAATCTCCCTCCTCCCCACCCCACCCCCACCTGTACTCAAGACAGGCCTCCTTCCTTTGTCTCTGAGGATTATTGCAAAAATGTCTTTTATTTTTTCTTAAAGCCCATAGATGAGTGAGACTATTCTGTGTCTATCTCTCTCCCTCTGAGTTATTTCACTCAGCATAATAGATTCCATGTACATCCAAGTATAGGAAAATTTCATGACTTCATCTCTCCTGTTGTCTGCATAATATTCCATTGTGTATATGTACCACAGTTTCTTTAGCCATTCATCTGTTGAAGGGCATCTTGGTTGTTTCCAGAGTTTGGCTATTGTAAATAACGCAACAATAAATATAGGTGTGAGGAAGGGATTTTTGTATTGTATTTTTGTATTTCTAGGGTATATCCCTAGGAGTGGTATAGCTGGATCATATGGGAGCTCAATTTCCAGGTTTTGGAGGAATCTTCATATTGCTTTCCGTAAAAGTTGGACTAGAAGGCATTCCCATCAGCAATGAATACAAGTCCCCTTCTCTCCACATTCCCACCAGCACTGCATGTTCTCATTCTTAATGATGTGCACCAAACTCTGTGGTGTGAGATGGTACCTCAAGTAGTTGTTTTGATTTGAATCTCCCTGATTTGGAGCATTTTTTCATGTGTCTTCTTTTTTCTTTCATGTGTCTTTTGGCCATTTGTATTTCTTCTTTATCAAGGTGTCTGTTCATTTCTTCTCCCCATTTTTTGATAAGATTAGATGTTTTTTTCTTATAAAGTTCTGTCAGTGCCTTGTATATTTTGGATACTAGCCCCTTATCTGATGGGTGTTGGGTGAATAGTTTCCCCCACTCAGTGGGTGGCTCTTATATCCTGGGCACTGTTTCCTTCGAGGTGCAGAAGCTTCTCAGCTTAATATATTTCCATCTGTTTATCTCTTCTTCCACTTGTTTGGAGAGTGCAGTTTCTTCCTAGAAGATACTGTAGAGCTTTCTATGATGACAAGAGGAGTAAAAGTAGCTGAGGCATATATGACAGTGTCTGACAGATAGTAGCTGCCATATAAAGTTTTACTTTTGTTTCTGATATGTGCTGTTCCTACATTAGTTATACTTTTTGAATTAAGTGAAGTTTACTTAACTTTGATTGGGAAATAGAATTAATTGCTGGGTGTGTGGCTCAGTGGTAAAGCCTGTGTATTGCATGTGTGACACCTGCGGTTCCATCCACCAGACTGAAAATAAGAAAAGAAAAATAGGACTAAATAAAAGTAGAAGTCAAGTATTGATTCTATACTATCACTAATAATATAAATTATATGATAATATCAAATATTAAGGAAGAAAGATTAGCTAATAAATGTGGATTCTGTGTATTAGCCGATAAATGTGGAACCTTTTTATATACAAATCACACATGTTCCTCTTCAGTGCACCCCAGAAAATCAGCTTTGGTAACCATCCTAGGTAAAGCAGCCTCCTCATGCGACCTTCATTCTTACTTTCAATTGCTTTAGTGTGAAATGTAAGATGTAGATTGCAAATTCAATTATTTTTATGTAGTGTTAGGAGAGGAAAAAAGCTGAGAGAGAAACTAGAATTATTTTACAATTCATTTATAGAAAAATAAATGAATTTTATTTGGTTTTGGGGTCACACACGATGATGCTCAGGATTTGTTCCTGCTTTGATGCTTGGGGATAACTTCTGAAGGTGATGGAAGACTGCCAGGAATTGAATCCACACGTCCTGGTTGCTCATTAAACCTCTCAGAGCATTAAGTTCTCTCTGGCCCTGACATACTAGAATAATTAAAGTTGGTAGCTTGGAGATATAGAAATACAGACAACCTACATTTCTTTTGTTGTTGTTGTTATTGTTGTTTTGGTGCTCCACTGGCTTTCCTGAGTGAAGGGAACCACAGTGACATTTACCTGTGGCCTTTTGTCTTCTCACTAGTTGCCTTCTTCTGCTCTTTACCTTGTTCAACTATGATTTTCCTCTTCTCTTTTTCCCATACTACTTTCTCAATTCTTCTCTTTATTTAAATAGAAAAGATATTAACACAATTTTACACTTAATTGTTTATTAGAGTCACACCCAGCTGTGCTTAGGGATCACTCCTAGCTGGTTTGGAAGACCATATGTGATGTCAGGTATCAAAGCCATGTGCATGGCAAGTGCCCAGACAGTTGGACTATTGTTCTGAACCTTGGACTTTATAAAATACAGTAATTTTCTCTGTAGTTTTACTTTAATTTAACCCAATGTTCTTTTTTTTTTCACTACAGTTGTAAAGGAGAAAGTCCAGCTGTAGTTACCAAGGAGGAAAGTGTCCTTCATGAATTATTTGAAACAGACATAAGTTGCTGTGCAAGAAATTATCTGGGCAGGGAATGTACCAAACTGTTCACAATTGGTAGGACCATCATATTGTGCTCTTTTTTAAATAATAATTTTTATTGTGATCAAAATGAATTGCAAGTCTTTCACAATGTTAATATTGAAGGTGCATAGTGACAAAGAATTAGGGCCATTCCCTCCTCCAGTGTTGTCCTCCCTCCCCCCCACCCCCGTTCCCAGCATCATCCTATATCTCATCCCTTTGCCCCTTGGACTGCTAGTGTAAGAGGTCATCTTTGTGTATAGCTTGCTGCAGCTTGGGTACACTCTTTTCCTTAGAAATGTAGAGCAAACTTTAACCACTGGCATATTAGTTTCAGGGATTCCTTACAATTGACCTTTCTTCTCTTCAGCTTCGCAATATGGAGAATCAAGCAACTGTGAATGGAAATTATGTACTATGTAGTTAGGACTAGGATATAGGATGATTTTGTTTATACTAAACACATCCAATTTATGCTGGCAAAATAGTACAGGAAGTAAGCTGCTTGATTTGCATGCAGATAACCCAGGTTTGATCCCCAGCATTCATATGGTCCCCAAACACCACCAGGTATTCCTCAGTGCAGGTGCATTGAGGAAGTCCCCAGCACTGCTGAGTGTAGCCCAGAGACTAGCCAAACCAAATATATGCAAGCTTTTTTGTTATTATTTCTTCAGCAATATGGAATATTGCTATTTATATTAGAGCTATTTTACTGACTCTGGTGTTATAAGAAATATAGGGGTTATTTTAAAGTATTTGGAAAGGTGTACCTAAGTTATATGCAACTAATACACCATTTTACATAAAGATTTTGAGGATCCATGGACTTTGGTGTCCTCATGGGTCCTAGAAACAATCCTCCATGGATATTGAGAAATAACTATAATTCTTTTATATTTTTAAATGTAACAATGGATTCTCCAGCTGCTGGTTTCCTCATAAAAACAGTTTAACAATAATGCAAACCACAGTCTAAAAGGGAAAAAAAGGGAGAGAGGGAATGAAAGAGAGGAGTAAAATGCCTGCCCCAGAGGCAGGCCCCCAGGAGGGGAGAGGAAAACTAGGGACATTGGTGGGAAATGTCCATGAGTGAAGGGTGGTGTATATTAAAAGATTGAAACTCAATCATTAGCATGTTTAAATAAGAGACAAATAAATAAATAAATATAGTTTAAAAGTAGATCCTTTGATTAAAGTGCTTACTAACATTTGAGATGACATTCATCTCTGTTCTTCAGAACGTGGGGGTGGGGGAAATCACTTTTATCTGATCTGGGGTTCTTTTCACCTTCTAGATCTAAATCAAACTCCTCAGACCACACTGCCACAAATATTTCTTAAGGTTGGGGAGCCCTTGTGGATAAGGTGTAAAGCTGTTCACGAGAACTATGGCTTTGGGCTCACTTGGGAATTAGAAAACAAAGAGGTGGAGAAGGTAAGATGAATGTTTGTGTTCTGAAAATGTGCCTATGGTGAACTAATAGTGCAGGTTGAAATCATTACACTGAAACTCTGTTTTATTAACACGCAGGTTAGCTATTTTGAGATGAGTACCTATTCTACAAACAGGACTATGATACGGATTCTCTTAGCTTTTGTATCGTCAGTTAGAAGAAATGACACTGGATATTACACATGTTCCTCTTCAAAGCATCCCAGCAAATCAGCTTTGGTAACCATCCTAGGTAAAGCAGCCTCCTCATGCAATCTTTTTTGTTTGTTTTTGAGCCACACCCGGTGACGCTGAGGGGTTACTCCTGGCTATGCGCTCAGAAATCGCTCTGGCTTGGGGACCATATGGGACGCTGGGATCAAATTGTGGCTCATCCTGGATCAGCCACGTGCTAGGCAAATGCCTTACCGCTCACTGTGCTATGGCTCTGACCCCTCCTCATGCAATCTTTATTCTTACTTTTAATTGCTTTAGTGTGAAGTATAAGATGTTGGGTGCAAATTCAATCATGTTTATGTAGCTTTTGGAGAGGAAAAAAAGCTAAGAAAGAAACTTGAATCATTTTACAAATAAAAATTTCCACTTTGTTCTCTCTCCAGTTAAAATTTGCCCACTTGAATTACCACCTTTGTGCATTTACTACCTTGTGCACCACCACCTTTTGTCTTCCAATAGACTGTAAGGACAGGATACTCCCTCTACATATGTAATCTAAGACCTGGCAGAAAAGCTAGCACAACTAGGCACTCATAAAAAGCTTGTTCTAAAATTGGAGAGGACAGTGGGCATTGAGTGGGAGGCCCTGATCAGCACTTAAATACACTAGATTTGAGGTGGTCTGTGTAAAATTTGAAAATTGCCAGGTTTAAGACATCTCGGGTTAGGTGGTAGCTTTCACCATAATAGAAAAGGGTAGGAGTTGGAGAGGTATGTCTGGCAAACTTCGAGGATATCTCAGACTAGTTCTTTCATTTTTTGCCAGGAGATTAAATTACATAGAATGTATCATTGTGGGGCCCGGGAGATAGCATGGAGGTAAGGCGTTTGCCTTTCATGCAAAAGGTCATCGGTTTGAATCCTGGTCCCCCGTGCCTGCCAGGAGCAATTTCAGAGCATGGAGCCAGGAGTAACCCCTGAGCACCGCCGGGTGTGAAACCCCACCCAAAAAAAGAATGTATCATTGCGAGCCACACTGTTGACAGTGAGATATTCCAAACTGTTACTAACCCAAGTATTAATAAGGTGGGCCTGGTTAGGAAAGGTCTTTAGCTTCTTACCACTGTCTGCAGAACCTGTTGCTTCATTGGTACATTTCTCTGGGAGGAGAGCTTATTTCTTACATCTAATTTTCACAGAAATTCTTACTCCACTCTATGATGATGAGTTTAGGTCTGTAACTGGGACTAGGGCTTCTGAATTTTTGTTGGAGGACTGAGTTTTTTACTTTATACTGATGCATAAAGTTCTGTTTTTTTTCTTATATACTGCCATAAAAATGGTCATTATCTTACTTATACTTATTATATTTATAATATATATACTTATATTTTATTTTATCTTTTACAGAAAAGGGATTTATAAATGCTTCCAAATCAAGTGAAGATTATGAAATTGACCCATATGAAGAGTTTTGTTTTTCTGTCAGATTTAAAGCATACCCACAAATCAGATGTACATGGACCTTCTCTCTCAAATCCTTTCCTTGTGAACAAAGTGGCCTTGATGATGGGTACAGGTGAGAGAGCAAAGCAAAGTTCATGATTCCAAACTGTTCATTGCCTTGGAAAGAGCAGTTTTGTCTTATGTTTTGCTTGACATGAAAGTTGAGGTGTTCTAACACAGCAGATGTGAGATCTCTAAGCATTTGAGAGTCAGTTCATATAATGACAATCATATTGCTTGAATCTGGTTCTGTGGCATTTTCTGAGTCATCAGGGGTTTACTTCCTATTTGAGAGTGCTCAGAGCTAGGAACATACTCTTTTTTTTTTTTTTTTTTTGCACATTTGCAGATGATTAAGGAAGTAAAACTCCTGAAAGGAAGGGGGGGGGACCAACAACAAAACAAGAAAACGTTACCTAAAGGTGTATTGAGTTTTTACAAAGTAAATGTAGAATGAAGAAATACAATGGCTTAAATAGGAGTTGTTTAGAGCACCCAAGGCCCCAGAAAATAGTGAGGAAAAGGAAGGAAATTGAGTGGGAGAGGAGAAAAACACGTACAAAATGATGAGAGACAGGGGATAAAGGATGCATTGGTGGGGTCAAGAAAGCACAGATCCAGCATATCCAAGCCAGAGTCAATAACAGACCTAAACTTTAACAAACTTAAAAAGGTCTCTGTTATGAAAGCAGACTGGGGCAGAGATGGACTTTGGGAACATTGGTAGAAGGAAGTTGACATTGAAGGTAGGAGTGGTCCTGAAACATTGTATGTCTAAAACTCAAAAAAATAACTTTGAATATTGAATATGTTAATATGAATAACTATGTAATTGCAATGATTTAAATAAAAATTATAGAGTAAATGCAGAAATAGTTTAGCAATAAATGTAGAAGGACAATTTTGTGGTTATTTTTGAGGATTTATACCACTGTACTCAAGAACATAATTTTAATTTCCTCTTTAGAGTAAAAACCAAACTTTTATTCTGAAAACTTTCTTTGCTATGACACATCTTACCACTTAGAAGAATTCTTTGTAGCATGATTTCAGGCTAGACTATACACTACTGAGAAGGACTTGATATCTTTCTTTTTTTAATTTTTAAAATTTATTTAAACATCTTGATTACAGATATGGTTGTGATTAGGTTTCAGTCATGTAAAGAACAACCCCCTTCACCAGTGCAACATTTCCACCACCATTGTCCCAAATCTCCCTCCATCCCACCCCACCCCACCTGTACTCTAGACAGGCTTTCCAGTTCCCTCATTCATTCACATGATTATGGTAGTTCTCAGTGTAGTTATTTCTATAACTGCACTCACCACTCTTTGTGGTGAGCTTCATGAAGTGAGCTGGAAGTTCCAGCCCTCCTCTCATTGTCTCTAAGGATTGTTGCAAAGATGATTTTTATTTTTCTTAAAACCCATAGATGAGTGAGACTATTCTGCGCCTCTCTTTTTCCCTCTGACTTATTTCACTCAGCATAATAGACTCCATGTACATCCATGTATAGGAAAATTTCATGACTTCATCTCTCCTGATGTCTGCGTAATATTCCATTGTGTATATGTACCACAGTTTAGCCATTCGTCTGTTGAAGGGCATCGTGGTTGTCTCCAAAGCCTGGCTATTGTGAATAGTACTGCAGTAAATATAGGTGTGAGGAAAGGATTTTTGTACTGTATTCTTGTGTTCCTACTGTATATCCCTAGGAGTGGAATAGCTGTGTTGAAAGGAGCTCATTTTCCAGTTTTTGGAGGAATCTCCATATCACTTTCCATAGAGGTTGGACTAGAGGGCATTCCCACCAGCAGTGGATAAGAGTTCCTTTCTCTCCATATCCCCACCAGCACTGATTGTTCTCATGCTTTGTGATGTGTGCAAATCTCTGTGGTGTGAGATGGTATCTCATTGCTGTTTTGGTTTGCATCTCCCTAATGATCAGTGATGAGGAGCATTTTTTCATGTGCCTTTTGGCCATTTGTATTCCTTTTTTTTTATCAAAGTGTCTGTTCATTTCTTCTCCCCATTTTTGATGGGATTAGATGGTTTTTCTTGTCAATTTCTGTCAGTGCCCTGTATATTTTGGATATTAGCCCTTTATCTGATGGGTATTAGGTGAATAGTTTCTCCCACTCGGTGGGTGGCTCTTGTATCCTGGGCACTATTTCTTTTGAGGTGCAGAAGCTTCTCAGCTTAATGTATTCCCATCTGTTGATCTCTGTTTCCACTTGTTTGGAAAGTGCAGTTTCCTCCTTGAAGATGCCTTTAGTCTCAATGTCATGGAGTGTTTTACCGACGTGTTGTTCTATATACCTTATGGTATCAAGTCTGATATCAAGGTCTTTAATCCATTTGGATTTTACCTTCGTATATGATGTTAACTGGGGGTCTATGCTCGCTTTTTTGCAAGTGGCTAACCAGTTCTGCCAGCATCACTTGTTGAAGAGGTTTTCCCTGCTTCACTTAGGATTTCTAGCTCCTTT